>JAECUM010027137.1:0-7500 GCA_016617855.1 Megalonaias nervosa | reverse complement strand
ATATATATATATATATATATATATATATATATATATATATATATATATATATATGTGTGTGTGTGTGTGTGTGTGTGTGATGATATTGTGTGTGTGTGTGTGTGTGTGTGGCATTGTATACTATACTGTTGTGTATTAGGTGGATCAAAAATTGCAAAATTGGGATCATTTATGTTTCATACAGTAACACAAATGACAATAGATGTTACAATGCATAATTTGTATAATATTATCATGCACATATCAGACTTATTAAAACATGTGGAGTGGAAGAAATTATGTTTTAATCTTAGTATATATATATATATATATATATATATATATATATATATATATATATATATATATATTCCCTGTACATACACACGCACACACACATACATACATGGATGCATGCATACCGTCAGACAACAGACAGACAGACACAGACAGACATACTGACATACATATTGATAGATAGATGGATAGATAGATAGATAGATAGATAGATAGATAGATAGATAGATAGATAGATAGATAGATAGATAGATAAAATATAAACTTAAACATGTTGTGTTCATATATAAGCATAATTTTGACATGATTTTAATCTTTATTAAATGAAAGAAACACAATTTGAATGATCTATTTTGTAGAACATGCTTGAAATAACGACAACGTGCTTTCTATTTCACACAGGCAATATCCCAGAGTTTAATGGTCAAGTATACACAAACATAAAATGATAAAATATACCAAATTAATGCTAATGTATCCAAAAGAGCAATCAAATAGGAATTTGTGAGGACCATGAATAAATACCGATATAGCCAAAACGACTATTTATTTAGGCTTTAAACCAAATAAATTATAGAAACCTGAAGATACGCACGAATTTATATGTAATGAAAAACGAGTAAGTTAATAATGTACTCAATCGTTCACATTAAATTTGTTTATGTTAAAATGTAGCTATTATTTTTTCAACCTTAATCCATATGATAATGCATGTATGGTCATAGGCTTCTGATGCTCATTTTTATATATTTATATATTTATAGGAAAATGATAGATAAAATTAAAAAGAATTGTACCAGTGAATTGATGAAAATTTATAATTGTTGGAACAGTAACTACAAATAAAAATCAAACAATGCTTTTAAAAAAAAAATAGCCCTTTCATTCTGTTATTTCTAATATGTGATTAACAGAGTGCATATTTGTCCCAGTCCGTGCATGCTATTTGTCCCAGTCCGTCCCAGTCCGTGCATGCTATTTGTCCCAGTCCGTCCCAGTCCGTGCATGCTATTGCTTATTTATTGAAAAGTCACACATACGTTTCCTCCGATCTATTTATAGCAAATAAGATGTTGAATGAAACAAAATCATCCCACCCCCATTGCTGTTGCCTTTCTAGTGTGTACATATTTGATAAATAAATTGGCTGATAAGGAAATGTGAGAAACTACAACTGGAATTTTTTTAAAATTATCTTTATTCTTAATTTTTTATTCTTTGTTTTTGTCACCATTATATAATTATATTCACGGGGGAAAATAATCCGCTTTCGCTACTTGTAAACCTCTAAATAAAGTAAGTTAGGGACAGATTATTTGCAGATTTGTATAATTCGTTCCAACGAAAGTCACTACAAAGTAACTTTATGACTATGTATGCATATAAATCTTAAGATTTATTAAGTTTGATAAAACAAGCTCTTATGAAATGTTTACAATAATCAAGAGCGTACCATAATATATTGGGGGTGGGGTGGGGATTTATATTTTGTAGGACTTCATTCAAGATTATTGTATTTAATTTCCCATGTGTTGGATAAAAGGAAAATTCGTGTAATTTTAGCATTATTAATAATAGACGTTGATATGCGGCATGTAGATCCTGATTTATGGTGTTAAACTCCCCAGGTATGAATCGCTGAAAAGTGCATCGATATCAGTGTGAGATGACACGTATGTCTCAATCACGAACGAAAATTTTAATCAAATTTTTAACAGAGTATTTAGAATACGCATTACAAAATATTTTCCTTCTAAAAGTTGTAATACAAGCAAAGATAGTAAAGGAAATGGGAAGCTGTAATTATGATTGAAAATAAAATACGTGTCATAAGCAGTCATCTGGTACACAAACATACACACGTGTGTGTGTGCGTGTGCGTGTGTGATTGTATGTGTGTGTATGTGTGTTACTGCACTCATTTGTTTGATAAGTTGAGTATTCATTTATTTTAAATTTTGTACAATGAAATAGATCCCAAGTTTTATTTCATAATGCAGATCATTTCTCTGAGGGCGTTGTATTAGAAATACCTCATGTTCAAAACATATCATGGATCATTTGATTCAAAATATAAAACAAAACCTTTAACATAAAAACTTATTTAAGTGAATACGTTCAGTGCAATTAAACAAGTCAACACCTCTTAAACCTTAATGATGATCACACAGCACAAATAGATTTGCACAAACTAGATTATAAAAAGAAAGGAGAAAGACCCCAGTGTTGAAAAAGGCTATTCCCCGTCTACTGAAGAAATACTGAAATAGCTGCCTGTGAAAAACAAGTATCCCTTTAGGATTCGAAGCTTAGGTAGGTGTGGCAAAAATAATTATAGAATAGTTCAACATTGGAGACAAATATGCACCTGACCATTAATCCATCTTCTTTCGTTTGATATGTTATTTCATACTTTTCAGCTATTACTCTTTTACACTTGGGGCTCTTGACTTATTATTCTCAAACACTTCATATATTGATTAAGACTTTAAGAAGTTCTATGTGACAGTCTCATTTTCAGGGATGTTTTTCTATCTCCAGAAATTAAATCCTTTTCTTACTGGATACAAGCTACATTCGTAATGTTAGGTATATTAAATTTGCAATGTTTATTCGTTTTTTTATCATTATGTGTTATGCATAATTATATTTTGGACTTGACCTTGTCTACAATCAAGTTCACTGTGTACATAACTAGGGACACTGATATGATTTTTTTTTTTTGTAAACAAATAATACATAGTCAATATTTTTTTTTTTTAGAGTGGGTTAAATATTAGTCTCGTTATCAACAGAGGTAAACATGTTTATTATGGCTTGGGTCTAGGGCATTGGTTTTCCCCCATGACAAACCGGGCCTACATGATGCTTATCACATTCTGTTATAATTGTAGCTACAGATTTTTATCCTGTCAACAACTTTCATTATTTTAGAAAGGAAAATTCCATTAAGTGACAGAGTATGTTCGGAAAATAGTAATTACGACCTTGGTCAAGTAGAAGGTTTTTATAATCGTGTTAACTGGCCTATCTACATTCAAATCAATCTATCTATTACAATTTATTGGTGACTGTGGGGTTGTGAAATGTCTGCAGGACTACATTCATGAGTAGCTGTCAAAGGTTTCATCTACAATACTTGATAGATTATTTCATTTGATTTCCATTCAAAGGAGATCTCTTGCAATGTTAGCAATATTTATATCATGTGTTCACACGTGCCTTGTGGTAGACCCTTTCTATGATGCTAAATTCCCCATGAATGAGTCACATGAAAGTCCGTCATTGTCATGTGTGAAGACACGAATCTCCAGATCAAGAATGCAGAGCAAATTATTGCTGAAGAGGCGACAGGCTTCCGAGCAGGAAGGAGCTCCACAAAACAAACCTTGAATCTCAGACTCCTTTGCGAGAAATACCTTCAGCATCAGCAGAATCTATACCACGTCTTTATAGATGTCAAAAAGGCCTTTGATAGGGTATAGCATACAGCCACATGGGCAACTACAAGAAAGTACAACATTAGCTCAAACCTGGTGCAGGTTGTTGAGTACCTCTATGACAAAGCCACCAGTGCTGTCCTCATCAATGGCAGCAGAGGAGATTGGTTTCGATCAACAGTTGGAGTCAGACAGGGATGTATACTGTCACCTACACTCTTCAACATTTTCCTGCAAATGATCATGGAGGATGCCTTGCATGACCGCAAGGGCACTGTCAGCATCGGAGGAAGAACAATCATCAACCTTTGCTTCGCAGATAATATTGATGTAAACCAGGAGATGAAAAAGTACTGGCTGACTTGGTCGAGCGCCTCGACACAACCTCTACAGCATACGGTATGGAGATTAGTGCCGCAAAAACCAAACTGATGACAAACAACACCAATAGCATCAGTGCAGAAATAAAGGACAGTGTGCAGAAGCTGGAAAGAGTCACAAGCTTCAAGTACTTGGGATCAATTATCACAGATAAGGGCTCCAAACCAGAACTACTTTGCAGGATTGCCCAGACAACAGCAAAGGTTGAGACCAATATGGAAAGATACCTGCATTTGCTTTTGGTTCCAAAATAATTCCGATGCGCTCGATTGTCATATCCATCTTTCTGTATGCTTGTGAAACATGGACGCTCACATCAGATCTACAAAGAAGGATTCAAACCTTCGAAATGAGATGCTGCAGCAGGATCTTGGGCATCTCATGCATTGACCATGTAACCAAAGAAGAAGTCCACAAAAGGATCCAACAAGCCATCGGATCCTATGGAGACCTCTTGAGCACTGTTAAAAAGCGCAAACTGAAGTGGTACGGTCATGTTTCAATATCATATGGACTGGCAAAAACAATCTTGCAAGGCACAGTCCGAGCGTGAAGAAGAAGTGCCAGACAGAAAAAGATGTGGGATGACAACACTAAGGAGTGGACAGGCATGGGATTTGGAGATCCCAAAAGGGCAGTAGAGAACAGGGAAAGATGGAGAGAATTGGTTGTAAACTGTAGTGCCCCAACCACCTCTTGGGTTAAGGGATTGATGATGATGATGATGATGATGATGATGGAGTAGGAAATCATTTCCGAAAAGGACTATTCCCCTTGTAATGAAAGCATATTTGAATTACTGCCTGCGAAAATATAGCATACTCTTTGATATTTCAAATTTCAAGTACGTGAGGCAAAATAAAATTAATAGAAATGTGTAGTTTCTAGACAAATATCCATCTGCTGTTGTTGAGGCCTATACCGAGTGTTGCATTGGAATGACAATGATCAGCCTGTCCTCTACTGAATTATTTGCATTAACTCCCCAAAACGACTCCTACCACAACTCACGGCAAACACGTTGCCTACAAACGTCATGCAACTAGGATGCATAGAGTCTATTACACAGCCCCAAATTCACAGGGAAAAGTTGGCGAGTGTTCTGTGGAAAGGAACCTCAGGGGCACCCAGCAGCTCTAGCATTTTAGGCGTCTCCAGATAAACATGTTAACTATCTAACTTTATAAATTTACTTTAGGAGATATTCCGGTTAGTTCGCCCGAATTATTAGAAGGATGCGTACGCCAGTTCGCTCCTTTGTATCCATATCTACCTCAGTTTCTGTTTACATGATATACGTTATTCGTTACAAGATGAAGCGTTTTAAGCTCTGTAGAAAGAATATGGTCGTAGATCTACGGCATATAGCTAGGATTAAATGATTCTTCTTGATCTAATGAGATATGAGGAATACTTAATTTTCTTTAATTATTTGTTGCAGAAATACACAAGGTGCCGAGTGAATCCTCAGTTTCGATGCACTCTGTAAGTCATATCGTACGCATTTACGCGTATGCACTACATTAATAAACGTGTAGGCTATAACGATACGAATATGAGTTTTAATTCAGAACTGCTCGCCCTCAGGAGCCTCTGGATTTTAAATGTTTCTAATCCATAATGCTAGCGATCTCAATGTAAAGAAAGCTCAGCTAAGGAAACGTTCAGGCCGTTTCACGTTCATGTTTAGGCTGGGGTAGGCTCGGATACATATCCAAAGTGTTTGTTGAAAAGTTTGATTCTGAGCAGAGATCATCTCATTTAAATCTGAGCTCCACCATCCGACGTGAAGATCTTACAGTGACCACTTAGGGGTCATCTTCAGATGAGCACAATCGCTAGTGCTATCAGCCAGTTAGATAAAGTATAATATCTTCACGTTAGGGAGACTGAGCAATGTGGCTGAAGCGCATCAATGTGTGCCGAACGATACGATTGACTTTCAGATTTTTAAAAGCCGTATTTCCATTTGCTAATTCAAAGGTCACCAGAACATGACAGATCTTCAAGTAGGACAGTGGAGATCTGATTTTAATTAGATTGGAGCGGAGATATGCTCATTGGGCCTTGAATACAGTGGTGAGGATGAACTCAACCTTATCCATATTAATATATTGGTTCTCGGTCTCATTAAAATTCTTTTTCTCGTTTGTGACATTGCTGAACTTTTTTCAAGAAGTATATTTTCCTTATAATTTTCGGATAATCAGCTTAGTCACAAAATAAGTAAACTATTTTTTCTGAATCTGAACATTTAACTAGTGCCCAATATTTATAAACAAAATGTAGAAGGGATGAAGCGTATACTTCATGAAACTTAATTAGTGATACTTGTCAGGAAAACATGAGCACATTTGTAGCAAATAGAAACGTCACCCAAGCACATGAGTGATGTGTGTGTGTGTGTGTGTGTGTGATTTGGATTTTTAACGTAGCTTTAACATTGTTTCAGTCATATCGCTGATATATCTTCATTGTGGCGGTTTATAGCGATGTCTATCATTTGGGCATTATGCCGCAGACATGTAGCATCATTTCAGACCCAGTCACAAAATCCTGGCACCAGGCCGACCAGTCCTCACACTAACCTCTTAATGCTGAGCGACAAGCGAGGCAGCTGTTAGTACCATTTTTATGTCTTTGATATGACTCGGCCGGGGTTCGAACCCGCGACCTCCAGCATCCGATGCAGACGCTCTAACAACAAGGCCACTGGAGCTGTACACCTGAGTAAAATGCAACTGAAATTTCAAATTTCCATGATATGCAAACATAAAATATTTTCAATGACCGTATATACTCCCGTAAGGGTCGTATGAGACTTCAAACTGTAAAGATCTAGATCTACCTTCGCATAATGAGGCGACAAAACTGGGTTAATGCATTTTGTTAGGGTTAATAAGTAGAACAGGCAACATAGATCCTGATCTGCTGGCATAGACCCTGATGTGCCGGCAAATCATGGTAAATGTTGTTTGCAGTTGGATATCATTGACAAGAAGGTTGAATTTCAAATGCAAAAATATGTTAGACTTGTTCAAATATTGGTCGCAATCTTTCAAACGATAATAAAATTTCTCATAATTGATAATGAAGATTTCTTGGAAACAACATTGCAGTGTTTAAAAGTCTCATTAGCACGCGAAGACTATGGTTCCGTAACACGCGATGAGGGTTTAGCAGACCCAAGCAACATCTTCATAAGGCTGGCTTAAGGTCGACGTTTCCCTCTATTTTCGGAGACATGAAGACGCCAGTCGCTGTAAACGGAAGGGTTCATAAGCTGACTAATATCACAAATAATTTCCTTTTATGTGCCAATGACCACATATTTTCCAGACTCTAATTTGACTTTTGGGTTTTTATGCTTCACAATAGTATGTTTTATTATCGTTTTTTCAAG
>JAECUM010027136.1:0-13308 GCA_016617855.1 Megalonaias nervosa | reverse complement strand
AAATCTTTACCTCGAAACAACCGAGGTCCGCGCACTTCTTGAGGGTGAACTTTCAAAGTGTAACGTGGAGCCAAGACGTCTTGCAATTTTTGCATTTCAGGAATGCCACAGGGTGTCTTTAGCTAACCCCGCTTGCTGTAACAGGAGTTCTGCTTCTTTTCGTTGTTTGGCTCGGTCCGATTGTCGAATAGTTTTCCAGGCTCTTTTCCATTCTGCCGTGTCGTTCTTGTCGGCCATACGTTTGTCCCACCACGATGGCACGGGCTAAACACATCTTGTCTTTTGGATTGTTAATTTGGACGAGGCTACGCTTGAGGTTACGCAAGTTGTCTACCAACATCAACTTTTTTTTACCTGTCCTTTGGGGAAGAGACACGTGGGTCATGTACAGTGTCGCTTTTCCGTCCGTGATGTGAAATTTGTCATTGGATTGTTGTACGTGTTGAGTCTTGTCCATGATTTTGGAAGGTGTCAATTCTGTTGGACTGCTAAACTCGATCCAAACGGGAGACTTCAAATTGTCGTGATGAATAGAAAGTCTCAAGCGATCGTCTTCTTTGGCTTGACATTGCCGTTTTAGTGTGGTTAACAAAGAATCCCACACATCGGTGATGAACCCTTCTGCTTTTTCCAAGGGTACGTCAGACTTGATATCTTTAAACTTCACTGCGTACGTGTAGGCCGTGGTTCTAAATTTTCTGGAGAGCGTTTGTCCGTCTCCCAAATATGGTAGTACTTTTCAGGGTTTACTGATGGTAATGGACTTTGATTTGGTGTAGACTCTTTAGGCTTCGATTCTGGTTCACTCATCTCATCTTCAAAATCGCTGGCATGAATTTGTGCCAAGATTTCAGCTACTGTGCGAGGCGATAAATCACGTTTCTGCCTCTTACTTTCTTCTCCTTTCTTTTCGAAATGATGCGATCGTTTCATCTTGATGGCAAAAAGTCAAATGACTACATGTGAAACACCATGAACCCCTATATATCCATGTCAGACCAGGGTATATATAAAGGGCTAGTGACTCCCCTCTCAATATTAATTTCGCTCTCAAGCCGACCAGCACAATGGAAGAACCCACACAGATCGAACGTTTGATTAGAGCTTTGCGAGGTGTCATACGAAAGTTTTCTTCAGACAAGCCGACGGACTACTCTCCTTCCCTTCGAGATAAAAGTCAAGATACTTGCTATATCTGTCAAAAGAAAGGGCATTGGGCTACAGAATGTCCAGACCGTCAAAGAAGCAAGACCATTGTCAAAAGAAACAAAACTCAGGATACCTGTTATCATTGTCAAGAGAAAGGACATTGGTCTTCAGAGTGTCCTAAGAGAGAACAGGAGCAAGAGGAGGAGGAAGAAGAAAAGCTGCCCTCGGCAAAGGAAGAACCCCGACACGTTCAGAAAGAGAAGATAGAAAAGAGAAGAAGAAGCCAAAAAGTGAGGAAGAAGAGGAGGAGGAAAAAAGTGTGAAAGTGAAGAAATTGAAAAGACAAAGAGAGTGAAAGAAAAAAAGACACAGAAGAAATCTATGAACTTTTTAAAGTGTTGTGTTGTGTTATGTTGTGATATTGAATTGTAAAAAAAATTTGTAACAGAATAGACCAAACTGAAAAAAAAGTAAGTGTCTCTTGGTTTTCATTATTTAGAAATAATAAGGACCTACACTCATACACTCACAACACGTACATCATAGGGTTAAAGAAGGGATTTTGAGTTTTAATTGATTTTGGCAAAATGAATAGTCACTCTTTTCGAGAGTATTGGGTAGCCCTGAAAAGGACTGCTGAGTGTTTGTTTTTTTCCTTAGAACAAACTCAGGAACGAGAATCAATTCGCTTTAACTGTCTTAAGCCTTTGCCACGGCCAAGGCCTACTTGTGGACTTGCTCCTGTCAATGATTTAGTAGAAATCACTAGGGGTGGTATCTCTGGTGTAGTCACAGGGTTAGGTTGTTTGGCTCGGGAAGGTCTTTTTCTCTTGGGTCGTAATAAAGAAGTCTGATACATTTGTTTCAGACTTCTTAACTCGCCAAAATGTCCAAGAGTACCGTGACCGTTTGACTTTCGCTGTTCTCCTTCTCTCCTAGACTTTGTTTCTTCTCTACTGCTTCTTCTTCCTGTCGTTTCCTTCTTGCCTCTTCTTCTTCTTCTCGCTGTTTCTGTTCAAGAAGAAATGCTTGCTCTGCTTCTTTCTGCTGCTGTAAAAATTTCTCCAATTCTTCTTTCTGTCTTTGTTTAAAATCGTCGACACGTGGTAAAGAAGGAGAAAGTGGCGAAGGTACTGGTACCGGAACAAATTCTTGGGAAGAAGATAAAAAATCTACTAAATCCCAGTTGAAATCAACCTCTTCGGGAAGTAGCACTGTGTTCACTTTGGTAGCTGCTGCTATACCATTACTTCTCGTCTCCACAGCCGGTGCACCCCAATTCATTGTCTTCTTAGGTTCCGTCATGTTTCACAAAACAATACCGCATCGATTCACTGCGCACAGACGCTAGTGTGCCTATATAGGAAATGTGACGTCACAGGTAGCTCTCTTCGGATTGGAAGACAGACTCCGCGAAGTGACTGAATTTTGTAACGCGTGTTGGGATTGGTGAACCATTTCAATCCGTTTCGATCCGGTCTTCCACTATAAATAAACGCGGTTGACTTCATTCCCTTCACCTGTTCTCGTCACAGAGAAGATGTTGACGACGTAGAATCCTCTACTTTGGTATCATCGATGCTGTTCCGTACGGACTTACCCATGTATGGGAAAACAAAATGGACTGTCATCCGGATCACCGGTGCCACAATTTGGAAAAGAAGATGTTATGTGGAAAGACAAGGCTGTCTTAAGCGGACTCTCATCTACGGACCAGAAGTGAGACACAGTTTAAGACAAGCTTTGAGAAATTTGAGGAAGAAAAGAAGACCTATGAGATGTCATGTATGTTAACGGAATGGTGTTAACATAACATAACAAACAACGGTCCTTTTCAGGGCCACTTCCAATGCCTCGAAAAGATCTTAATTTTCATTTTGTCTCCAACCCAAACGAATATATAAAACCCTTACTCTTCTTATACACGAATACTCTTGATTCGTGTTTGTCTATAGCCCTCTCTCAGGTAGCCTGACGTCACAGTACTCCTCTTTTTGCTACAATGTTACCAGTGTGACGTCATGCCACCTGTTCCATTCCTCTTGTCGCTATACAGTCCCAGGGTATACTAGTCACTCTACCAAATTTCCATTGTCGCTATACAGTCCCAGGGTGTGCTAGTCACTCTACACAATTTCCATTGTCGCTATACGGTCCCAGGCTGTGCTTTCTTTTCTTGGGGCTATACGGTCCCAGGGGGTTCTGTAATGCTAATTCCCATTGTCGCTACGGTATCCCCTATTACTACTCCCGTCTGCATCCAGGCCCAGAGAGTCTACGTCAAACCAAAGTCTACCAGTAACGCCTGAAAAGTATTACCACATTCGAAAGACGGATAAACGCTCCTCCAGAAAATTTAGAACCACAGCCTACACGTACACAGTGAAGTTTAAAGATTTCAAGTCAGACGTACTGCTGAAGAAAGCAGAGGGGTTCATCATTGATATGTGGGATTCTTTGTAAACCACACTGAAACGACAATGTGAAGCCAAAGAAGATGATCGCTTGAGACTCTCCAGTTATCACGACAGTCTGAAGTCGCCTATTTGGATAGAATTTAGTAGCCCAGCATAAATGACATCTTCCAAAGTCATCGACAAGATTCAACACGTGCAGCAATCCAATGACAAGTTTCACATCGCCGATGGAAAAGCGACACTGCACATGACTCACGTTTCTCTTCCCAAGAGGACCGGGCAACGCAAAAAAATGTTATTGGTGGACAACCTTCGCAGCATCAAGCGTAGCCTTGTCCAATTTAACAACACTCAGAACAAGATGTGTTTAGCTGGAGCCATCGTCGTGGGTCGAATTTATACCGACAAAAACGACACGGTAGAATGGAGAAGAGCCTGGAAAACTATTCAATGTTTGGACCGAGCCAGACAATGAAGTGAAGCATAACTCCTGTTACAACAAGCTGGCCTATCCAAAGACACCACTTGTGGCATTCCTGAAATGCAAAAAATTGCAAGACGTATTGGCTCCACGCTACACATTGAAAGTGCACCCTCAAGAAGTGCGTGGACCTCTGCTGTTTCAAGACTAAGATTTGAAAGACGGAAAATACATTCACGTCTATCATCACGATGAACATTTCGATGCCATTACCAGTATCACCAGATTCCTGGGATACAGTTCTTGTTGTGAGAAATGTGACTGTGGGTATAACAATCGAGAGTAACACAAGCATTGTGGATCGAAATGTCCAGGATGTTTGGCCTCTAAACCCTGTTTTGACGAAGGACAAGAATGAGTGGATTGTCCGGCTTGTCAGCACACTTTTGTCAGCCCTACGTGTTACCAGCAACATCTGAATACGCAAGGCTCACAGCGGAAAAGTGCTCGTCAACTCCTGAAATTGTGCCCTACATGTGGACAAGTCATACTTACCAATAATGCAAAAACTCGCGTTTGTTCAGGAAAGAAACGGTGTTCCATTTGTCGCCAAATCGTGGACTTATAACACGAATGCTACATTCCAAAATACCATTCCAAACATGAGTAGGAGGAGGAGAAGGAGGAAGATGACCAGAAGAAAGGCAATTTCATCTTTTTCGATTTCGAATGCATGCAAGAGACCGGCATTCACATACCAAATTTCTGCTTGGCTCATCGAGAGTGCGAGAAGTGCATCCAAGAACCTATTTTTAGTCATTGCCTTCACTGTAGCAAGATTCCTGGAGGACGTGAAAAAGTCTTTCGGGGATTGAACACGTTGGCCTATTTTGCCCAATAGATCTTAGACCCTATCGAAGAAACGTGGAGTCAAGAGACATCGAACGTTACGGAAATTGTCATCGCTATGCCACGGTGATGACTCACAATTTCTCGGGGATACGAATGACAATTTCTTCTCAAATAATATACGGAACAAGGCACCGAACGTCCTAAAGTCACTTTGAAAGGAGCCAAAATCATTTCCATGCAAGTGAGTCAATTGCAGTTTAAAGATTCGATCAATTACTTGGCCATGCCATTGAGCCGAATGCCTAAAACGTTTTGAATGACAGAAATGGCCAAAGTGCTCATAGGACGGGCACCAAAAATATGGATAGTTTCTATCCATGATAATATGACACCCCAGTTGAATGGCCCTCAACATCCCAAGCCCATGACTGTGTGAGCCTGATGAGTTCTTTCAGGTTGGTGTAAACTACTGTATGCACCCGTTTATTAGTTCACAGAACCACCAAACATGCATTTGATGCAGGTGTTTGTGACAATATAATGAGTGTCATTTTATATGCATTTCAGTCTATTATAAAGGCTTATTACTTCATGTTATTTTTCCAGCCACATATGAACATTTTAAATGGTTTTATGAATAGTCCATATACATGTTATTACATCCCCACATTGTAATTTGTCGGCCTCAAAGAATGATGCACCTGCATTTTTTTAAAAATTTCAATGAATGTGCATTTTAAAGGCAAAACAAGTCACATAATAATTTTAGGAATTCTAAGATGACAAACACATAAACTTATGAAAAACACATGCTATGCCACCACTTTTACATACGACTCTCTTATACTGGAACACTTTTGTACCAGATATGTTTAACATCTATTACAGACTGAACCGAAAATTAAAAAAATCCAGTTAACGAACTTGAAATTTATTTCCCTAATGATGATATGTAAATTGAACAAATCGTCAAAATGTATATAAACAGTAAATTTCGTACATATTGAAATCCAAATCACACTTCAGTTAGAGTCATTACACACACACACACACACACACACACACACACACACACAGAGATATATATATATATATATATATATATATATATATATATATATATGAAAAGTGAAAATGAAGTCAGTGTTAGCCAAGGAATGAGATCATACATTATACGAGATTTTCAATATCACCTTCTAGTATATGTAACATTTGCTATATATAACTGTTTGCAGGGCCACGTCAGACTACCCCCCAACACACACACACACACACACACACACACACACGCACACACACACACACACTTGTCACTTGAAATTTGGCCGTCGTTTTATTCTTATTGGGTATTATGACACTTTGAGTAAATAGACACATAGACGTTTGCTTTGGTGCAATTTCAAGGAAAGTCAGGGCCCTTTAGAAATTTTGGAACCCACCCAACCCCCTCAACTCCTGACCTGATCCGGCCCTGATTTGTATTGCAATGCCTTTGAGACAAAGCAAAAATTTAGTGTCACGCCATATGATAGGAGAAAAACAAATTTTAGCAAGACTCACAAGGAAAATGACTTTGGCATATTTAATAAAGGTTTTGTCCTTCTCTATAATTATTCCTCCAAATTTAAAATATACTCAGCTCTAAGACTTGCTGATGTCTGATGAATGCCTAATGTAATGTTTTCTCTATGTGTTATCTATGATAAGCTGTGCTGATTCGTAATTTACGCCTGTATATATTCTTTTCATGATACCATGAATCAATAGAGAGGGGGGGGGGAGTTCATTGGAGAGTACAAATTTGTTTCTTCAAGTTTTCTAAGTGGTAAAGCTGTCAAAGTTTAGAAACTTCTACCGGTTACCCATTGATTTATCGATCGGTTTCCTGGATACCTGACAAAGGGAAATTGTATTACATGTGTACAAACCTGAAGTTAAACCACATTGTTTAATTCCCACAGTATCTTATAAATATCATTATCTAATGTCATCTGGTACAAAGTCCACGAATTCATCCTCATTGTCTGGTAAAGTTCGAAAATCCTCCATCGTTGTGCAGTAAATCTTCGTGGTGTAGTCATCATAAATATCATCTGGCTTCCTTTCCTTGGCCTCACTGTCATAAGTGGATGCTTATTTAAAGTCTGAGCTTGAGCTTTGTAAGTAACACTTCAATCATACAGTTTATAAAATCTATAAAAGGTTGCAACTGAGCACGTCATTTGTGCGGCAAGATGAAATAACCACCCCTATACCACAGTCGCGGCTCAATCAAAGAGTTCTCACGTGGAAAAACGAGCTATAGGATTAAGGTCAATTATTTACAGGAAAAGATACACCTCTGCTTGGCACTGAAAAATTATGTGTACTTAAGGCTCAATCACAAGGACTGTCAACTTGAAAACAACGCGAGTGCTGCCTTTACAAGCACTGGCAGAAAACTTGTGTATCGTTACGATAAACGATAAATCTGGAAAACTCCGACCCAACTTAGTATAGATGCCAATTAGTATCCGGGTATTCGGGGACCCACCTATTGATATAAAATGTGCCATAGGGTACCAGTTTATCAGATATTTACTTCATGAACTCGAGAAGAGCTCGTTTCACACCAACTGATCTATTGGTGAATGATTTTGTCACATATGGCTTAAAGATTGACTGGCAAGTATTCATGGAAGAACTTAGACAGTCCACAAGTCCACAATCGTTGCCATCTTCTTCACTGTCCTTTTTCTTTTCTCCTCGCTTTTCTCTTTCATGCTCTTGCATGACGTATCTTTGGAGCACCTTTATTTCTCTTGATTGTTTACCCTTTTGATATTTTTGTTCTCTTAATGAGATGTTTGGGTCCTTTTATCAATGCAATGGTAGGACAACCACTGAGTGTCACACCCAATAGACCCTCTCTTGCTGTATATCTGTGAATCATGAATTTTCCTATCTCTTCTGTGGTTGAATCTATCATTTCTTGCTGCACCTCTGGATTCTCTTTGTGATATGCTTTTCTTAGAATGGGGTAAAAACTTAATGACATTCCCTTTCTTCGATGTAAAAGACCAAACGTTCTTACAATATGGCCCAAGTCATTATCACTGGTTTTTTCCCCATATATCCTTCTGATATTTTGGATGCTATCTCTTCATCTTTTGTCTCATCTTGCTCAATCTTCGAAGCATCCTCTCCTGAGATGACAGACTGGATTACTGTATGCACTTGTCTCTGCTCGTCTACTGTGGACATCTATACCATTACATTGCTTTGTGTGGCCCCCGGTCGAATACATTTCTTTACGTCTCTGTGGTCAGTCTCTCGAGCAGAATCTAATCCAAAGCTGACAATACTACCATTGTGGAAGATACTGAATAGAGCATGTTTCATTTGTCTGTGAAAGTGACTTGATTTGCAATGTTCTATCAAAAGCCGTGAGCAAAATCCAGCAGAACTGGAAGCTACATTTAAGAATGAGAATGGAAGTGAAGACTTCACACTGGCCAGAAGTAAGCTGTATGCATATTTTTCTCCTAGTCTTTCGGCAACGGCGATGGCTACAATTTCGTCAGAATGCCTCATTATATCAGTATGCAGAGAAATATTTAATTCTCAGTGAACGTTTTCTTAATGAATTATTTCAACATTTGTCCCCATCTCACTTCAAGCTGGCTGACAGATAACTCCTGATCACACAATATGTTTCTCAGCTCCTCTGCACGCGAAGTGGTAGCGATCGATGAACATGACGAGAACCGATATATGCAAAGCTGCTGACAATCGCTAAACGTTTCGCGTGGCTGTCTCGATATTCTCAATAGTTACTAATTTACTGCATTATTTTTTGCAACATTATCTCACATATATTTCAGTATATGAATGAGGCCTGATGTTTCATACATTGATATTAAATTCGTGATATTTTTACTTTCTCAAGTACAGTACCCAAAATTCTGGAAGAAATATTGGATACTTTTTGTTCCCAGTTATAACCTTAAAAAGATTTCTTGCAATCTAGTAGTCAGGTGCAAAGAAAACATTTTCATTTTGTTCCTTTCAATTCAGCCTTCTCCAAAACTTCATCGAGAACAACTTTCAATGTGGCTATATCTGCCACTGAAAAGTGGAGGATGACGGCATAACAGTGGCGGTGATGGTTTATTGTTTAGATCTTGATACTCTAGTATGTTACTATCAGTACAATAAATCACAGTTCCGTCTTTGTTTGTCATAAATGGAATCTGTATTTCTTCAAGGAGAGCTTGAACATCTTGGAGAATATCTTTATCAGCATCAACTTTTATCCTAATATTTGAATATTCTTCCTTCTCCTCTTCCTCTTCTTCTCCTTCTAATCTTTCATTCATTTTATCTTCCTAAATTGATTGTACATCATCATCATCTCTATCACTGACATCAATATATTGCAACAAATCACAAGATATATTTGGATCATACTGGATGTTTTTCATATCATCGACTGTATCCCCATTACCGTCAGCTGCTGTAATGGAGGTAATGGCTCAGTATCCATTTTCTACACATCATGAATGGCCAAGGATGAAAAGTTTTCTTGCTGAAATTCCGAATTTTCCATCGAAGCCACTTTGTTTAGAATTTCTGTGAAGGACTGTAATGACGCAAGTCTTATTCAGATGTATTTCAGGCACCATGTGGCTTGCTGCTGAAAAAGTTCAAAAGCACACTATTCGTCTGAGGTCATCTTTAGGAGCACCCATTCTTGATCTTCTTTTTCAGTTGTGGTACTTTCTTGCAAGCACAATCTTCATATTCTTCACACAGTGGAAGATGCCATGTTAATACATCGTTTGAATCCTTTGGAATGCTTTTGATTGTGATGAGCAGGGTGCATATTTGATTTATTCTCTTTTCACCAGGTTGAAGGTCTGTTATCATGGTGAATTGGACAAGATAATAAATGAAAAATACTTGATTACAGACTGAGACAAACCAAATGTTCAGAAGATGAGACGTCACTTGCTTTTACATAGTACAGTGGATATGGTTTCATCTATGTTTTAAAGTGACACAGTTCTGGAACTGCTGCTTTCTTGAGACGTCTGTCTCCATTTCGCAGACTTTGGCTTATATTGGCAGCTGATGTGAAGGAAAAAGAAACAACATATGTAATGTTATAGCATTTTATGAACAACTCATCTGCGATAATATCTTGTATGAGACAACTGTAATTTCTGTTATGTATTTCAGTGATGAATCAAAATGGCAATATAAAGAGGACAGTTTTGAGGTGTAGGAAGCATCTGATGATCGACGCCTGAGGCTGTATTTGTTTAGTAGTGTTTGTTCTAATAAACACTGGAATGGTACAGGAACGTGCAAGCGCCATTATCTCATTATTTTAAAGTGGTTCACATCTAAGGGGTCCGCAAGCCAATGTTTCTCCTTTTAAAAACATTGAAAGCAAAAAGGAGCCAAGAATTCTGCATTCCTCTAGAAGATCATGGTCATCCAGACAAGATGAAAGGGACACGTGATAGGTAGGAGTTTTCCAGATTTCACATGACTTCTTGCAAGGAAACGCTCACCAGGCAGAAGGCAGCATTTGGGAAAGAAGAGAATGACAGGAACATACACATTGCGACTTTTCTTCAGAGAGACACGAACTGTCAGAGAGATATCATCATATGTTTCAACATTATGTTGCAATTCCTGTAATTCGATATCAATGTTTATTCCTGCTTTATGTGCACACAAATTTGTGCACTGAAAACATATGACATTTTGAAATTGAAGAGCAAGTATGTCGCTAAGATCATTTTTTTGTGTCGGCTTCTATTTTCTCGGGTCCATGGATACTTTCTAGACGGATAATATTTCCATTTATTGCATCAGCAGCAAACTTCCGATCCACAATTCATTGACAGATTTTCAAGAACAACTGATTGAGTTCTTGGCTCTTTTCTGCCAACTCGTTACTTAATCCAAAGAATCCCATTCACTTTCCTGCTCATCTTCGTAGTCTGACACTTTTTTCTTACAAAAGTTACTATAGAGCCACTCATGCAGTTGAATTTTATTCCATTCGCTGTCGGAGAGCCATGTTTTATAATCAATAATTAAAAATGGAATCTTCAACCCTTCAAACTGTAGCTTTTTAATTTTTTTCTTCATACAGGAACAAACTTAAAAATTTCAACAGACGCTAGCTTTTGATAAAGGTTCCATGTTGATTTGTTCTATTTGTTTGAAGATATAGACTCTATTTGTTGTTCTAAGAGTTCATCACATACCACTTTGCAAACTTGGAAGTCATCAGAGTGATGAAATATATATATCGAAAGAAAGACGACAACGAAACCAATTTCTTTTCTTCTCTCTGTATTATCCTAGTATCATGTCTCCGTAATTCTTGTTAAAATATTTTCTTTCTTCACATTTTTTTTTTCCTGCCATCAATTGAATGGCTAGATTTAAGGAACTTTACAAGATCATCTATGGCCATGAAAGTTCCATCTTCGATTTTATTGAAAGATAGAGACTCCAGTGACGGTATATAGATGGAAATCTGTTGATGAATGAAATAATTTAACTATCTTACGTCAATAATTCAGTCAAACTAGATTTTTGCTTAAAATGCATAGTTAAAATTTTGGTACTAGATTTTATATATTGGAAAATAAAAGACTACAATTATGACTGATCAAGGAGATGAGAGATGGACAGAAATATAAACCTTAAAAGCATATGACCATTATATCAATTGCTTCAATTTGTTGCCTGAATGCTAGTTACACAAGGCTGGTGTCAGTTAGGATCAACTGTATGATTAAATGCTTCTATAAACTTCCATGTTCATTTACAAGCATATACGCTAATTACCATAGTCTCTATCTATGTTACTTCTAATATACATTGAGCAATATATTACTACTATCTAATGATGATACACTTCTAATATACCTACATAGACAATATCATGCCTTAAGTACTTCTTGCTGAATTAGACAAATAAATGACCTATATCAAAATTAAATCTACATGAACTCTGGGTTTCTTAATTCGTGGATTTTGGAGGAGCACAGTTATCGAACGTAACTTACTGTTATTGAACTGTTATTGAACTTAAACTGGATTCTATCAGCAGTTGGAAATTACAATGGTATAAAGATATTATATGTCAACAATTTCAAATATATATATATATATATATATATATATATATATATATATATATATATATATATATATATATATATATATATATATATATATATATATATATACCACATACATTAAAAAATAAGATGCATTTAAAGTGTTGGTATAAAGCAATTTGATATACCAATACTATTGTGATTTCAATAATACGCATATATAAACATTCTCGCGAGCGTCTGCAGTTGATTCTAGATCAATGATCAATTTCCACAAATTAGTCACTAGCGACGTATGAAAAATAACGATGAAAAGTATTAATAATCCCCGTTTTCTAAATTAATTTAATAAGGTACACATTTTCGTCACAATCCTTTCTGCTTTCTGTTCTCCCCTCCCCTCTCATGCATAACGGACAAACTGCGCAGAAATGTGGAATGAGAGAGAAAAAGAATTTGGGCTGGATTAAAACCTTGAAATAGAAATTACACCAAGTAACCTACAAGAATATGGTTCGTCGTAACGATACGTGTACACTTTCCTTGGGATTTATCTACAGTGTTTGTCAATGATACAATGTTGCAAACCAGTAAATTCCTCGGTTACGTGGTACACATACTGTGATATATTTAATGTTATGCTTTTTTTTTGTTTTTGTTTTTAACATACCATAACCATAATGTTCTAAAAAAATCGATTATTTTTATGATTCTATGTATTACATTGCATTTTTAATACTTTGTCTTAAAATCTTCAGAAAATGGAGGAATAAAAGAATATCAATCAATCAATCAAGATACGGGCTAAAATTTATGAATTGACGAACGTAGAGGATTTTATTTTGTGTCATCGCACACTATCTCTGGACTTATGAATGATGGTAAAAGTTATGTCAAACCGACCAAAGGATGAGAGAGAGAGAGAGAGAGAGAGAGAGAGAGAGAGAGAGAGAGAGATTACGGTCGATTGTACGGTTGCTAAAGCAGAATAATGGCTTAGATCAACTGTAAATATATTAAAATATTTTAATTACCTCTTGTTGGTTCGTCAGTTGGCTTAGTTTATATTCCACATTAATTTCCATGCGCCGGTATGTGAATGGCGTAGCTATCCAAGTGTTGCTAAGTTACTCTACTTTTATCATTAAAACCATCTTTCATGTTTAAATCATAAGTGTGTGTTATATTGATTTAATCAATGTGGAGAAAAATAGAAACCAAGAAAAGAAAACAATCAACTTATCAATATGCAGAGGTGATTGCAAATAGCCACTAAAGGCATAGAACTACATTTTGTAGCGGACACACTCGGGGATGTGAGGAATTCATTCGCTTGGTCAAT
>JAECUM010027135.1:0-19499 GCA_016617855.1 Megalonaias nervosa | reverse complement strand
TATGCACTTCTGCGGTGCCATGTACGTTTCTTTCAAGCATTTAATCTTTAATCATCTTTGCTATAAACATATTTATAATTCCAAATAACCATGATCATTTCTTGACAGTACAGTTATTGTTTGTTTGGGTATTTGACAGATATACATGTGTGGCAATTGGATAATGCTTGAATGAAAGTGTCACAAACAACAAGAACTGCATTTATATGCTGTCAATCACACATTTTCATTTACAGTGAAAGATGTTCAATATGCATGGTAATAGGGTTTAATGGGCAATATGCTATATATATATATATATATATATATATATATATATATATATATATATATATATATATATATATATATATGGGAATATTGTCTTTGTAAGAGAAGTAAAACTGACATGTAACCTTAAGAATAAACCAAAGATGGGGATGGTTTGTGGGCACCTGAATAATGAATATATACTTTGGTTTAATCCATTTAGTATCCAGGTGCCCGCAAACCATTCAGTCCTCATTTTTAGATTACATTTCAACTGTAAATGATCTATGTACTACTCATAAACCCTTGTAATTCATGCATTATATCTTCAGGGATTACTGATCATTTATATGTACTTCTGTTTGGACATGGAACTTTCTTTCAATATTATAATCTTTAATCATTAATGAATGTATATATATATATATATATATATATATATATATATATATATATATATATATATATATATATATATATTTGCTAGATATGCCTATAAATATATGTATAATTCCAAATGTCTATGATCATTGCTTGACATTACAGTTATTGTTTCTTTGTGCATTTGATAGATATACATGTATCGCTATACTTCCTTTAAAGAAGTTTCCTAGTCAACCAGATTTGAACAAGGAAGTCGCTCATGCATGTACATTTATAGTAAAACATAACATGATAATAGGGGTTAATAGGCAATATGCTATATATGTATACAGCAGACCTGCCAACCCTAAAGAGACATTCTCAGTAAGTTAGTCGAAATTTTCAGTAAGTGGGACCAATTTTCAGTAAGGTGTAAAAACTATTAAGTACTGGCAACAAGTAAATTTTAATAAGCATTACAGTTGACATCTATGTTGTAACTTACAATATATAGCTACTGATGTGACTGTTACATGGTACTTTTGCACTTTCTAAGAAACTTCTGGTCACATGTTGGAACTGGCAAAAGGGCTTCAGTTACAACCCCGTCTGTGTTATCAAAATATCTAACAAATGGGTACAGCTTCTCAGAATCTTTGCTACCATCAGTTGCTATACTGAAAGGTTGGGATAAAATATTGTTAACAGTGCCTTCCTGTATTGACTTACTCTGTTGTAATACAATAGCAGTAGTTTTTGTTCTGCCACACTGATAACTATTTGCTACTGACGATCTGGGAAATGTACACTTGAATAGTTAAGAAGCAGCACCAATTGCAACATTATGCTCAACCAAAAAGTTTATAAAATATACTTCGGCCTTAATGGCCTCTAATTCAGTTTCTGGCACTACAGATCCAAATCCCACTGAGGTCAGCGACTTACAACTTGATTTTATTGCAACATATTCTGTGTGGATTTTGGAATTCACGTAACGGCGACAGTCATCTCGCCCACCGTGGGAAATGTTCAAGTCAATACGACATAATATGCAATAAATGTAATGGTCACCTTTTTAACCCCTTTCTAAGCATGACCAAATATCTGAGTAATCTGTTTTATACTTTTGCAACCACTGTTTCAGCTTTTTACGAGGCTAGTTGTCCTCTCCACCTTTGACGCATTTTCGTTTGGAAGACATTTTCAGACGACCGGATGACAAAACAAAAAACGAAATCTAGATCAGATGAGCTCTTCTCATCAACAAAATAGGCAGGTTTAAAGCATCTCAGGTACCACTGTATAGTTAGTCTGGTTCCCTATCCAAAACCACTCAGTCTAAGATGAAACTCCGAATCCGAACACGGAGTCTAATACGAAAATCCGGATCAGGAACAAACCAGTACAAAATATATCCAGAACAGAAAAAAAAAAACGGATCATATTTCCGTACTTTTTGCTATCATTCTTTAAGTCCGTAATTTTAGTCTTGTTTTCGTAAGACTTACGGCAAAATCGTAAGAGTTGACAGGTCTGATATAGGTTTGTATGAATTTAGTCTTTATAAGTAAAGCTGACTGACTTCTAACCTCAAGAATAAACTAAAGATGGGAAAGGTTTGTGGGCACCTAAATAATGAATACATACTTTGGATAAATGTATTTATGATCCAGATGCCTACAAACCATTCTCTGTCTTTTTTCAGGCTGCATTTCAAAGGCAGATCCCTTACATGATCTATGTATTACTCAAAAATCCCTGTGACGCATGCATCTTTAAATGGTCCGACATTATTGATTATTAATATGCACCTCTGCGGTAACATGTACCTTCCATTCAAGTGTTTAATCTTTAATCATCCTTGTAGATACACATGCCTAGAAAATATCTATACACATATGTATAATTCCAATTAGCCATGATCATTTTTGACAGTACAGTTATTGTTTGTTTGGGCATTTGACAAATATACATGTGTGGTACTTGGATAATGCTTGAATAAAAGTGTCATAAACAACAAGAACTGCACTTATATGTTGTCAGTCACACATTTTCATTTATAGTGAAAGATGTACAATCTGCATGGTGATAGCGTTTAATGGGCAATATGCTACATATATATATATATTTAGATAGGTTTGTGGGAATATTGTCTTTGTAAGAGAAGTAAAACTGACATGTAACCTTAAGAACAAACCAAAGATGGGGATGGTTTGTGGGCACCTGAATAATGAAAATATACTTTGGATTAATCCATTTAGTATCCAGGTGCCCGCAAACCATTCACAGTCCTCATTTTCAGATTACATTTCAACTGTAAATGATCTATGTATTACTCATAAAGCCTCGTAATTCATGCATTTTTATATCTTCAGGTATTATTGATCATTTATATGTACTTCTGTTTGGACATGGAACTTTCTTTCAAGATTATAATCTTTAATCATTAATGTGTGTAATATATATATATATATATATATATATATATATATATATATATATATATATATATATATATATATATATATATATATAATATGCCTATAAATATATGTATAACTCCAATGTCTATGATCATTGCTTGACATTACAGTTATTGTTTCTTTGGGCGCTTGATAGATATACATGTATCGCTATACTTCCTTTAAAGACAGTTCCCTAGACAACCAGAATTGCACATGGAAGCTGTCAAGCATGCATGTACATTTATATTAAAAAATAACATGATAATAGGGGTTAATGGGCAATATGAGATATATGTATATAGGTTTTTGGGAATTTTAGTCTTTAGAGAAGTAAAGCTGACTTGTAACCTCGAGAATAAACTAAAAGTGGGAAAGGTTTGTGGGTACCTAAATAATGAATATATACTTTGGATAAATGTATTTATGATCCAGATGCCTACAAACCATACTGTCTTTTTTCAGGTTGCATTTCAATGGCAGATCCCTTACATGATCTATGAAATGCTCATAAAACCCTGTAATGCATGCATCTTTAAATGGTCCGACATTATTGATTATTAATATGCACCTCTGCGGTAACATGTACCTTCCATTCAAGTGTTTATAAATGTACATGCATTCTGCTGCCCACAAGTTATTCACGGTTTTAATTTGGATGTTATATTTTAAAGTAGTTCTCAATCAGTTGTAAATATCCAATGACCATAAGCCAATGTATTAATCAGAACTCTTTGTGATGCATGAATTTTTTTTCTTATCCTGAGATATTAAAGTGATCTTGAATTGCGAATAAATGGGTCATGTTCAAAGACAAAGTGTAACCTTTTGCAGAACAGTTTAATATAATTGAAGATTTACTTAGGCAATGTAACATGACCGGCTGCCAACAGTATCTATATACACTCTACGTCGATTAGATGCACAATTACAATTTGCTTAAAGAACGTCTAGCCCCATACCATACATCAAATAAAAAAGCTTTCAAATACGAGTTGTGCATATTTGGAAGTCACTTCAGCAGTATGTATTTAATGCAAAAAATTGTTGACCATTGAAATTGCTGTTTATAGTTTTAACGTCATTCTTCAGCACATAAGACTATGTATGCATCATGGCCAGCATAACTGGAGGAATAAACTGGCAAGAACCAACTACCAACTGGTCGCTTCTAACAAGCTTTCTCATAAAGCACGTCAGTTGAGCCGAGAGTCAATAGCGCACATATGTGCGATGACGTGTGAGTATCTGTAAAGGCAAGTGCCTTACAACGCCCTGCCACCCGAGGCCCCGTGAGTAAAGTAACCGATACTGGTTGGAGACCAATTCTCGCCACTTTTTCCTGCTTATTTTTTAAGCATCAACTAACAACATGAACTTGCTCCTTGGCAATAGAATACATAAAAGCAGGGCCTTTAACAATATTTTTCCTCATGTTAAATGTGAAATCAGCAACATGAACGGTTACGTGGGGACCGTTAATTAAAACGGTGTTGGTGATGAACTTTACGGGAGAGTCAGTACCAATTGTCGCCACATGTTGAAAATTAATGATCTACTCACATATGGTTATTAGATTATATTTTCTCTTTCATTAAATGAAAATATAGTCATTTCTGATTAATTAATTTTTAATTTGTGTTGTTTTGTAGTTCAAATTAATGTTTCTTTTCCTGTTAGGAATTATGATAGGAATACATGTAATTTTACTTATTCACTGGTTGAAAAAAACGGGATATTTTTTACACTGTGTGACATGGAAAGGTTATAATAATGTCTACTTGCAGTTTTTATAATAATCTCGAAATAATGAAGTTTAAGGAGTCGAAGATATTTAATTTATTTTATTTAATTTCACGTATAATTACATATGTAACATGCGTTTTTTTTTTTCTACCGAGAATCCGTCTGTTATCATTTCACGGTGAACAGCGAGGTAAGTAGTCGCATCATTTTTGACACCAGTTTTGTGTAATTAGCTGGCTGGGTAATTATAAATAATTATTAAAAAATTGACAAGGAAATCATGAAAGTAAATACACAATTAAAAACATGAGTCGAATAAAATTATTTTAATAATTTCATAATATTTTGGAGAAAATGTATAACAACAAATTACCAGTAAACAAATTATTATAAATTGTCAATATTGTATCATAAATAATTTATTACTGATTTTGTTATTGTCACTAATAAAACTATTTTTAATTGTTCAGGCACAGGATACTGATGAATTCTGTCTCATCTTATTTTGGAAAAAAATATATAACAGCCACACTGCATTAAAGAAATTATTATAAATTGTTATTATTGTAGCATAAAAATATTAATTACTGATTTATTTATTAACACTAATATAACTACTCTTCATTGTTCAGGCAGAGACTGCAGATGAATTCCGTGTCATCTTTGCTAAGGTTACTCTCTTCATGAGCATATATTCTAACACAGGACTGGTGGTACCACTGTGGACACTTGCCACACTGAACCCAGAATATATCCTTAGCCTCATCTTCAACATTCTCATAATCAGACTCTTCCACTGGTGGATCAGAAGAATTACACACACCACATATATCTAACTCAGAGCTAGATTTCGTTTTCTTTCCTTCCAAACATTTTCTTGATTTATCCTCCTCTTTATTCTCTTTCTGCTGTGCTTTCTTATCTAATCTTTCCTTCATACGTCCTTCCTTCAGTTCTTGCTTTTTCGTATCCTCTGTTGCCTTTTCCTCTAACTTCCTGTAAAAATCGTCACATGTTAGTACTCTTGAATGTGACACCAGTTTTGCTCTTCTAACTTGCGGTTTAACAGGCACTGCTGGGAAGATGTCAGATAAGTATTGAGGTATAAGACCTTCTGCTACCAAAGGATTTACACCAAGATAACTGCCACAGGTTGGACAGACTGATATTGATGCCTGTAATTCTTCATCAGATGATGTTTTTGCTGATGTGGATGGTATACGTGATGGAACAGGCTGACAATTCACCATTTTCAAATGGCTATTGACAAGCTGTGTCTTGTCAATAGCGTCAGGATTCCATGGGTGAATACCGGTTTTTCTAAAGGCTTCTTTGACCTGATAAGTGGAAAACTGATCAAGGGCATAAGACAGCACTGTTGGAAACTTGGCTTTATTTAATATTTGATTCTTGTTAATGTAACCAAGGTTAACTGCAATTGAGGTGAATTTTGCTTTCAGTGGGCCAATGATTTGCACATCCAATGGTTGTAGAATGTGGGTTGTGTGTGGTGGCAACCCCAACAATTCAATTTGATTTTTTCGTGCAAGCTTGATGACATCTAGGCTTATGTGCTTGTCATGGTTGTCCATGATAAGTAGCACTGGTCTTGCTGATCCACAATGACGTAAAAAAAAATTCTTTAAACCAGTGATTGAAGAGTGTTCCATCCATATACCGATTAGCAGAGTATCCAAATAACCAGGTGACTGGAACACTTTCCTTATAAGCCACATGGGGTAAACATCTTTCAAAAATCAGAAAGGATGGAAGAATTTTTCCACTTGCAGATATGCATAAATGCGCAGTGATGTGACCGGATGTTGTGACAGATTGTTGGTAACTGTGTTGGCCTTTGATACCAATAAGTTTCGGACTACTTTTTTCTTTTCCACTAAATCCTGTTTCATCGCAGTTGAAAATCTGATCTGGTTTGTTGTCTAATCCTCATCTGTGCAGTGTGTCTTCAAGAAGAGTGAAGTATTGATTCATCACATTTATGTTTGACATCTGTTCCTGCCTCGGTCCTGTGGCTCAGCATGTTTCTCTGATAGTTCAGGATGTCCCTTAAAAAATTTTCGGAACCATTTGTCGCTGGGACCTTTATTCATGTTGAATAGAGAATGGCGCACTTTTGCTTCATGATGGTAATTACATATTGCCTGGTAATTTTTGTGGTCAATGGAAAACCTTGTTGTGCCGAATACTTCATATAATTGACCATGGACAATTCTTCATTTGTTGTTAACATCGGACATCTTCCAGGGGCCTTTTCTTGTACCTTCCCCTTGACATGGTCTTCTACAGTTTTTCTAGGGACATTGAATTCCCTTGATGCTTGTGAAATTGTGAGCCTTTTCTGCTTTACAGATGACACGGCAGATTGAAGTTCTTCCATTGTATACCTCTTTGGCATTGCTAAAAAAATAAAAAAATTGAGTTATTTATTTCTTGTCTTTACTGTTGTAGGTACCATTCACCAGAAAGATGTTATTTTTCTTGACAGTTTTCATGTTGCTTGTGTGATTTATTTGAGAAAAAAATCATCATCTCTCTTTCTCATGAATTATTAAAAATGTGACAATGAAGTATAATAATGCACAAAAATGTAATACAGCCTAAAGTAAAATCCAATAAAATAATGTGCAGTGGAAAACACCTTCTAGATGCTTTAATATGTGGACTAAGAATTATTTGTCAGATGACTAGTTTGTTAGGGTTTTTTTCAAAGCTGTTTCATATACATTTTTGATAACCAAAAGAATGATAAATAAAACATATTAAATTCCATTTAGGAGGTTGGTTATTTTTTAATTGTCCCAAAATAGTAAGTATTTAATTTTACTAGTTTAGATATTAATTGATATGGCCTGGAATAATTGATAGTTGCTTTCGTGTTGACAGTAATGGTGCACACAGTTCCATAGAGGGGTAACACTTGTGTTTCAGTGTAATATTTTATAAAAGAATTGTTTCCCCCATTTTGGGAGAAATAAAATAATCAATGCTCCCTGGCTATTGGCCCTTGACCTTTGTTTCCAAGTAAAATATGGAGTCTGGAGACGCTGTGAATGCTAGTGGAATTATGTTAACAAGATCTGATAATAAATTATGGATGAATGTTTCGGCCATGCTATTTGTGGTATTTTTGGATAAGTGTGGAAAAAGGAAAACGCTTAATTGAGGATGCTTTATTTTGGAAATGTTGTAATTCTCATTTACAGCGTCTGCTATAAAAGCTGGGGCCTACATCAAGGTATGGTTTTATGACGTAGTTCTCGTTGACCTATGTATGCTAATTGTACCACGCGACTCCCCACGTCAGTAAATGGAGGTGTAAGGGGCTAAAGTGGGGATTTTGGTTGTTTTGTTTACTTAATCGACTTGCCTAAAGCTTATTTTCTCTCGGACTTGTCAGCTTAAATCACTCTTCTTATTTTCTAAACAGGAACCAAAATTTCGCGTGCGGACGCGAGTTATTATTACTTTGGCGACAATTGGTACGCGACGAGAATTGACCTTACGCCAGACGATAGATCGCTCCGCCTACCAAATCACGTGACTTAACCTCCGACAAACATGCAGTTTTTGGCAAAGAAATATGTTCAGTTTAAGTGATATGTTTATTTAATGTAGTTTGTATTATTCTTAAAAATATAAAATTACAAAGTTGCATTAATTATACTGCAGCAGACAATATTTATATATGTAGTTCAAGTTCGTACATTAATAACCTAAGTGTTTTATTTCAGTAAATAATAACAATCAATTGTAAAGCTGTTTAAGAACTTATTCATATGAAAGGAAACTTGCTCCAAAAGACGCTGATATATTTAGCAGATAATGTTATCCTTGTAAATTTTATCTGACTTATGTTTATGCTGCCTTGGAAGTATATGAATTAAAAATTAATATCAAAATCGTAAATAATTACTGTTTAAAAGTATACTGTTGTACATAATAATTTTAAGGTTTGTTATGATCGTCAGATGGAATTGTGATCAATGTCTGTCGATGCAAACATGTAAATGCATGCTGAATATATCGGAAGATAATTATTTGAAACCTTTATTTTGTATTTCTTTATTACTAATTACATTTTTGTATCCCCATCCCTCCTTCAACCCAATGAGAAAGTAAAGCGTCACTCTAGTGTCTGAAAGATCGAGACGATAAATCATTAATTTTGGGAAAAGCCATCATTAAAGTGTAAATTTTCAAACTTTAAAATAATGCAGCCTTGGGTTCAGTGCTTCCTATACAAGAATAAATAATATATATCAAAGCCCGAAAGTTAGGGGGCTCTCCACCTATATTCTTGAAACGTTAATTTTTACATATATATTTTTCAATTTCAAATTCTTTTTCTTTTCAAGCCATCAACGGGACATACTTTTATGCAAATAAACACGTTGTAATTGCCATCAATTGTGTCTTTATTCAGCTGATCGTACACGCGACAAGTCGTTATCCATCTAAGTTTCGCCTATGTTTCGGGAAAGGAATACATCTAATTCCACCATTTAGACGATCTGGATATTGACTTTCAGAATTACAAGACTTCTTTTCACCGTTATCGATCGAGAAATCAACAAATCGTTGCAAAATTTGTAAATACTTGTCATAATCAATGCATTGTTGCTACAAGCAGCTTGTCGGAGGAAAATGGCGGACTCAAGCAATGCCTGGAGGTGTGTCTAATTTACGCTCGCTGATTGGTCAATTAATCCAGCGTGATTGACAAGTGGCGATAGGTCAATTGGTCTCTAACCAGTAAACATAGCATATGACGACATTAAAGTATAGTATTGTACAAGATACCTGCTACTTCTTCAAAATTATTTATAAGGGCTAGCTATATCTTTCAACCCTAAAGCGGGGCATATTCGAACATCTCTAGTATTTACATACTATGTCAATTTTCAAATATACAGCCTACATTAAACTAAATTTGATTACTTACCAACCACATGAAGTAGCGTCCTTTTGCGCCTTTTCACAACTTCAAGGTCTCACGGAAAGATCCGAGGACGTTCCAGTTGGTTTTGTACCAAAACCAATCGAATCTACTCTGAACTTTGCGTAACCATCGTATCCATCGAACGATAACATCCGCCGTGTTACGAACGAAGAAAAAAATTGAACCACGCATGACCATTAACCTTTGCCAAAAAAAATCGCTTGGTCAACAGCAGATAACTACATATTTGCAAAGAAGATTGTGGGCATATGGAGTAAAGGTGATAGAAATTAAAATCACAGTCAGCGAAGTCGTTTAAAGCAACATCGTTTTAAAATCCCATAAAACCCCCATAAACCCGTCAGATGCCCATATCCCTTTTAAAAAACATATGAAATGACCCATATACCACCTAAAGGAACTCTCTCTCTCTCTCTCTCTCTCTCTCTCTCTCTCTCTCTCTCTCTCTCTCTATATATATATATATATATATATATATATATATATATAGTAACTTTTGATAATAAAATGTACTGCAATATGAATATTGTTAGAACGTCAAGTATTTTCACAAATTCACCAGTAATTAGATAATTAGACACAATTAGATAAATATCATGTACCAGCAGCTACATAAGTTAGAAATACATAACAATACAGAAAAGCTTTAATTATTTTGGATGCTTATAATATGGATCATTAGCATGTATAGACAATGACCATGGCCCTGGAAACTGACACTTATTACAATTAATTAATCAGGACACCAAACAAGAAGAGGGTAACATAAATCTGAACAGACAATACTAAATATCACATCATACAATCATAGCTACAATTGTGGTACATGCAGTTGACAGGAGGGAATGAAAGGGAGATACCAGGACCTAAAGTTTATTCTTACAACAGATGTTTGCCAAGTGACAATGAGAAAAATGTATCTTTGTCATGCAAAAATTCGAACGAAATCAAACATGAATAAAAACTCAAAAGAGCCTGATTAAACACATTCTGTATTCCATGCCTAAGTAATGGAGTGTTGACGACTTTGCAGAAGATAAAAAGCAATCATCTAAGCAGCAGATTTTGTAACAGAATCCATGTTGACTGAGTTTACCTTGATCAAAGCTCTTTAACATTTGTATTCACAGGACCACACTTAAAATGTTTTTCCCTCACACCTGTTATCATTTACTTACGGAGAGTCAAAGTAGATTTCAAACTAATGTAAATTGCAAACATAAAATGTTGTGTTATACTAGCATTTAATTAAAGTATTATATTTTGTTTTGTTCTTTTTTTCTTCCCTTAAATATGTCCATAACATGTCTTCACCCATCAGTAATTTCATTATCAAATGAAGCTTGTTAAATATTACCTCCTTCAAAATACTCAAAAGATATGAAATGAGTTGAAAATGTTTTGCAGAAAAAAGACCCATCATCTCTTAATAAATAAAAAAAAAATAATAATCTCTCATATGTCGTTCTCTTCATGTAAGAAATGTGTGACAATGTTTATACAGTGAAGACTTAATACATGCATACAGCATGGTCTTGATACAAATGGTATCATCATTTTGAATTTTGTATTTATGTTTGAAATTCCCTTCGCTAAAACGGTTTGCATACTGACTGTAAGTCCCCAAATCTAAACAGTCAGATTTATGTCTTCCATGAAAAAAAATAAAATAAATCCCAGTTACCTTGTCCAGTTGTCACAGTTTATGATGACTGCAAATATTAACCTTTAGCCTGCTGCTATGGGTTGTATCCATAGAAAGTGCGGCTTGTTTCAGCCCTAATCAATAAACATAAGCATATAAAATGTAAATATACAATGCACCCTTATGATGCTTGCTGGTAAGCGTGAATGGCGCTTGTGTAAACATCACTGAGTTTGTGCAATGTGATTTGGATTTTTAACATAGCTTTAACAATTGTTCAGTCATATCTCTATGATGTCTGCAGTGTGACAGTTTATAGTGATGTCTAGCACTGGGACATCATACCGCAGACAAGTAGCATGATGTCCGACTCAGTCATATTATCCTGACACCAGGCCGACCAGTCCTAACACTAACCGCTTAATGCTGAGCGCCAAGCGAGGCAGCTGTTAGTACCACTTTTATAAGTCTTTCATATTATTTGGCCGGGGATCAAACCTACGACCTCCCGCATCCGAGGCGGACACTCTAACCACTAGGCCACCGGAGCGGTCAACAACATCACTCTGACAAAACAGGAACTATTGCCCTTTCAAAGAATAGAGCACAATTTACTTGTCATGGACAAGTAGCCTTGCAAATGTTGCTCATCTGTAAGAAGTGTATGAGTAAATTATGCAAAGGCAAAATGGAATGCAATGGAAATAAAATACAAAATGAAAATAGAAAATTTTTATAATAACACCTTTTTGTTGCTATTTGAACTAAATATGATTTCTGGTGACTTGAACATCATACCAAGACAATGCATATTTGAAATAATGGTGCAAAGTTGCTCAAATATTTATCACACAAATGTGACCAACATGCTGTGCAAAGGAGATCATTACACACAATGGAGATTTCAGAAGATAGCAAATTTTATTTAGTGGTCTTTATCTTGAAATATGGATGAATGCTTTATTGGTTATTTGTATATTATTAATTTAATCGAACACTTACAAGTTAAACATAAAATTATAATGTAACCTTATTGATATGAATGTTACCAGATTGCGACACAAAATAAATCTGCATGTGCACTTGGGATTTCAAACTTAGCAAATTATTGAAATTTTTATTTTTAAACATTATTATTATTATTATTATTATTGAATATTTCTTAATTTTATATCTTTTGACTTGCAAACTCACTTAAAATATAATGACATCATTTTATTGTATTGTTTTCATGACAAGGACTCACCTGATGGGCGATGGAAATCAGGAAACGCAATGGAACTATCTTATGATCCAGCACAGAAGTATATCAATAAATACATCTTTGAGTTACGAAGTAGAGTTTTAATATATATATATATATATATATATATATATATATATATTTGTTGTGGTTTCTTGTGGAGAAACTTCTACCATCTGATTTGAACCATGTTCGATAACTACTATGCAATGAATATTTCAGCACTTGATAAATTTTAATAGTGGTCTTTAAACATCATTTAAAAGCAAAATAAATCATTTCCATTGTGTTTCCATTTAGCTAAAGCTTTGTACTATTAAACAATTAAGTAATGAAAATTATTTCATGAGTGATCATTTCTATTTGCATATGGTGATTGTGTGCTTTCTCAAATGCGCATGAAACATCATTTTTGAAAATAAATTCTATTGTCTATTTTGCAATACAAACAGATAAGTATACATCTTATGATTAAAACCTTTTTTTCAATTTAAAATATATTTTAAACACAAAAATCAATATCCACTATGTAGTTTACTTCCATTATATTCCATTTGTCCATTGCATATTTTATTTATATTGCATTCCAATTTTCCATTGCGTATTTTAGTCATACCATGTAAGAGCAAATTTCTGACTCTGACAATATGGGCAATGGATGTATACATCTTTGTTCTATGTATGCTTACTTGCAGGTTTTATGACATAGACAGTGGAGTTTGTACCATACTGACACTTCCAGCCAAAAGTATCTTTCATAGAATTAACTGATGTAATAGTAACACCAAATGATGATGCTGTAGCACTGTAAGCATATCCTGCTGCATCATTAGGAGGCTGACATGGACCTGATGAAAGACTATAGGTAAAACTGATCAGTGCTATTGAATCTCCAAGTTGCTGGCACTTTAAAGGATGGAATAATACTACATGTCAAGTTCACTGTCTCTCCATCCCTGGGTAACAATTTATCTGATGTTATTGTGATCTGGGCATCTGGAAAGAAAAAGAAAACAATGTTTGTGGTGACTGAAAGAAAAAGTCATTTATGTCTTTGCTTTTTTCAAAAATCATTTTCTTCTTTCTTCGGTAGAAGCGGAATCAATTATCTGATGGTGGATTGGCATAACGGAAGGTCTTTAGGACTTTCATGTCAAAAGCTTCCTGACAAATTGAGTAAAAATTTTATAAAGGAGCATTTGAGACCTTAATGTCATGAATTTGTGTAATTTTAGTAATGTAGTCAATATCTGACAATATATCAGTGTTAATTGTACAAAAAAGCTTTTATGATGGGGTTATGGTTTGCTTTCTATTGGACTTATCATGGGGTGATTATGTGGTTTCTATTGGGCTTATGATGGGGTCATGGTGTGCTTTCTACTGGACTTAGTCAAATCCTGTTAAGCAGTTTTTGAGAACTTCTTTAAAGTGGTGTCTGTTTTTAGTAAAAGCAGCCATACTGATGACGAATTAGTATTATGTGCATAAGAAATTGCCACCAGCATAGACATATTCTCGAACCACTTCCCACTAAAACTCCGAAAGACAGGGAACTATGTGTAATACTGAATCAATCCTAGGCTATGATCATAATTTTTCTTGAAAATAATATTATCAAAAATCTTTTTAAATATGTGGCTTTGTAGCAAATAAAGCTAAAACAAAATAGAAAAAATAAAGGGTAGTTTTCACAAACAACTAATGTTATGTGGAAACCATTTTTTTCAGTCTGTGACCCTGACTCTGGCCCTTTTAATGGGTTTATTCCTTGTCCAATGTGCAAACCTAAAATTCTTTTGAACCAGATATGTTGCAGTATTAATTTTATTGCAGTGACACAGTATTAAAGGCGCATTAGACGATGATCACAGAATGAAGAGTAAACATAAAATTTGATTCAAATAGGTGATGTGTGAAATATGGATCATAGCAGCCCACTTTTAAGAAAAAGGTCTAATGTAATACTCAAGAACAAGAAACCTCTCACAAAACATTTCTAGATTCCTGGTATATCATTATCATGCAAGGGGTACAAATACCATGCAGTCAAGAGACACATATAAAAGTTAATATAAGCCTGTAAAATGTAAACTGTAAATCAGTTACCTTATTTATCATAAGATTTTGGTACAGAATTAACAATTATCTGGTTTGAACAGTGTTTGAAAATGAATAGGAATCAGTGATGCATATAATATGGGTCACAGTCATCCATGAGGACTGACTCCCACACAAAGCTGCATGATTGTACAATTGCCCATGGAGTAAGTTCTTTACTGGATATACATCCATAGTTGATCTCCACGTTTTTCCTCACTTACTTATAGTGACATAAAAACTATACAAGCTGATGTTGAATGCGCAAGTGGGTAATAATGCATCAACACATTTGTGTTAACCTTGTCAGAAATTAAGTTTCTGCCTACAAATCGCATGAATAGCTGTCATCTTCTCCAAGTTCTGTTGTTATGTGCTAACAAGCATATTCGTTGTGAGTAATTGTGAGTGAAATCAGTCCATTCATGGTCCAATTTTCTCTTAATTAGAGTTAAGTCTGGGATGCAATAAGCACTACCTTGAAAACAAAATGTCTCCAATTTAATTAAATATAGGTTTTAATGATGTTGAAAAGAATACCAGTTTTGGGAATTACTGTTTACATTGTTTACACAACGTTTTGGAGTCTGAATGGCTTAGGAAAAGGGCTATTATGGATTTGTTGATACAGACAGAATGAAAATGGCCTTTTTCAGTTTTTGTTAGTGCTTAAAAACATCATGGAAAATCATCAAAATGTATGTCAGGAACAAGTTGAGAAATAAAGCGACATGTTTCCAGATTGCTGTGATATATATATATATATATATATATATATATATATATATATATATATATATATATATATATATACTGGCAGCACCTCATACAAATGTAGCTTTTCTAGCCAGTATCATTAGAAGACATGGGAAAGGTCTTGACTTGATCATGGAAAGTTAACAAAACACATCAGGATATGTAAGGTGGTCCATTAGTAGAATCCTTGGATGCAGAGGGTTGTTGCCAAGTTTTTAAAGAGTAAAAATTAGGAGGAAATTATAAAGTGACACGTTCTATCAGCAGATGACCTTACAGTATACAAAGAAAACAACTGTGATGTTGATCCTTGATAAAACTGGATTTGCCTTGTTCATGATGTTTGATGCATTAGTTGTATTCAAGAAGATCAGATTGAATTGGTTATTACTGACAAAAGAAGATGGCTGATTCATTATAACTTTCATATCAATATCTGTCATGAAACGTATAGCACTGAAGATAACTAGACTCAACAAACTAACAATCTTATATATATTTATCCTTTTCAATTTCAACTTCCGTCCCTTAGTCTGGTATTTGTGAAATTACAAGAACATTACTAAGCTTAAAAATACAAGAACATGACGTGAGATTTGTGTGATGATTATACAAGCTGTTACTTTGAAATGTTACTCCAACCAAAAATGCCAACCCTGAAAGTAAGCAGACTTTATGGCAATGGCTCTATAGACTTTGATGCTTCCAAATAAGAGCGCTTCCAAATGTTTGGGTGACTTAATGTGTTTTAAACCAAAAAATACAATGTTAGATATTCAAATAGATTAGATGCCTCAAGAATTAAAACCTCAAGATATGGCAAAAACTCTTTTAGATATGCGGATGCCATTCTGTGGAACAAGCTACAAAATCACGTCAGAGAATAATCAAATTTTAATTCATATAGATCAATAATTTTACTCTGGAATGGTACAGACTGTATAATCTGCAAATAATACCCACCACAAACAACTCTTCAGCTATGATGACAGCAACAAATATCTGTTACCATTAGCTTTTTTGTTTTAAGGAAGGGAATAATCTGCATCACACTATGCTGTTTATCCTTAATTGGAGCTGTATGGTTTCTTTACTTAGTCACCTGTATACTAAATTGGCTTCTGATTATTGATTTTTTTAAAAGAAATGCTTTGCTTATTTATATTTGGATATGTACTACGTGTTTTGTCCCATCGTATCTATGCTCTAGGCTGTATGTCTTGTAAATCATGTTGATTTAATGTCTTCATTTAAGTCATGTCAGTAAAAAGCACATTTGAGTTTATGTTGAATTGCCATTTTAAATCATGCCTACATCAAACAATTCTTATCTTATATACATTTTTTATCCTATCGTATCTTAAAATAGAATATGTTGAGCATTAAAAATTTTTATTAAGAATAAAATAATCTTTCTGTTTAATATACCAAATATGTGGCCATACATAATTAGAAATGAAAATACTTATACAAACAAATCAGTAAGGACTATGGTAGTCTCACTGTCTTCTGATCTGTCTCTTACAAAATACTGTACAAGCGTGTCTCTTTATTCAACATGAGTCAAGAAATCGCAAACATCATTTTTCTCCAAGCATACCTTACAATCCCCAGCTATGAATTCATTCAAACACTAATGACTATTGAGATTTAAGTTTATACTCTCAATATTTTCATTCTGCCTCTTCATATAATGGGGTCATGGTTAATTACTGAAAGAATGACCTAAATACAAACCCTAACCTTAGTGTTGACACAAGATGGACAGACAGACAGACGAATATAATTAGTCCTTAAGAAGGAGATATTTTGCAATCCAACAAATAACATGTAAATGTCTTGGCAACTCTGTGTGTGTGTGTGTGTGTGTGTGTGTGTGTGTGAGAGAGAGAGAGAGAGAGAGAGAGAGAGAGAGAGAGAGAGAGAGAGAGAGATTTTAATGTAGCTTTAACAATTTTTCAGTCATATCGCTACTATGTCTGTAGTGTGGCATTATAAAGTGATGTCTAGCACTGGGGTATCATGCTGCAGACATGTAGCATGAAGTCCCACTCAGTTACATTATTCTGACACCAGGCCAAGCAGTCCTAACACTAACCTCTTAATGATGAGCGCCTAGTGAGGCAGCTGTTAGTACCGTTTTTAGAAGTCTTTGGTATGACTCGGCCAGGGTTCTAACCCATGACCTCCCACATCCGGGGTGGATCTTTGCAAGTGAAGCTAGCTTTCAGAGGTAAAGTGAAAGGAGGATGTAGGGATCTGTACTCCAAAATGAATGAGCACTGATAACAGTGAACATATTTTCCATTCCACTGTATATTTACTTTTCATCTTACCATATATATATATATATATATATATATATATATATATATATATATATATATATATATATATATATATATATATATATATATATGCAAATTACTTTACTACTCACCTACTGTGATCAGCAGAAGACAGAAAATGAGGAAGCACACAAGTATGTTCATAACTGGACATAATTTTTTTCTGCGAACAGAAACAAACAGGAAAGCATTTCTTTTTTAACTGTTTTATTTCTTAAACAGTACCCATAGTGCTTCAGTTTGGAACTATAATTAAGAGTAAATGATAAATACTTATAAATATATCATTACGTTTTCATATTTAATGTAATACCAACACTATGCAGTTAAAAAGTGTATTACCGTAAGTTGTACAAAGTTACATCTCATCGTAAGAAGTGTTCCCTTGCGATGCCATAAACAATGTCTGAATTACGTGTATTTTCACACTAGAAGAGTTAACATTCTTGCATGTGCCATTAGATCTAAATAATGGAAGTTCATCCTCTCGCTTAACATGATCATGTCTGCCAAACAACACAATGATGAAAAACAAAACGTAAAGTGGTAACAAAACAACAAGCATTCATACTAGCAACGAAATTCATTGATGTTCCATAAAGTTAAAGCAGTCAATTCCTTGCCATGTGGAATGTTACAAATATAGGCTACATTAACATGTCACTGGCCCCTATTTTTCATCTTTGGTGCAAGAAAGCTTCCTTTATAGACACTGCAGGATGTTTCTAACCCATATTTTTCAACTTTGGTGCAAGAGAGTTTCATTAGCGGCCCCCGTACGATAGAGATCGCAGAAAATAAATATAAGCAATAACTACGGTTGATATTAAAATGATTGAATTGAGTGCATTCAAAGCTGGCTTAATAAACAGGTGCACTCATTCACAAAGAAACACAAGATAATGTACAGAAGATTTAGGTTTAGCTTGGGCATCACTCATGACTACATGGCAATTGAATTAAAAATATAAAGAACTGATGATGAAATCTTCACCAAAATCACTGCTGCATTTGTATCCACAGCAGCAAACAGGGACAAAGAACTATAAACTGAAATATCAATAAAAACAAACAAATGAGGGGAATCATTACTCTAGACGAATGAATTGAATGTGTATGGCAGGCGTGCAGCTGGGAAGGCTCCTAATAATTTGTTTTCAATTTTCTTGAATAAACAAAAACTATGCAACTAATGTGAGGGTTTCTTGACTTTTCATCTGGAAGATACCATGTGGTCACATTGTTTCAATTTCTGGAATGCAATCTGTGTAAGTACAGCAATATCCTCACATTTTTCTTTTCGCTCCCCCAACATGGAGACTCGTCCAAACCTATGAACCAATATACATGTATATTTATGTTCAATATATATGGAACATGTAAATTACTAATACATACTAGCTGGGTAGGGGGTACTATCTTTAATTATATCCATATTACATACTAGATGGGTACTATCTTTTATGACAGCCATATTATATACTAGATGGGTGCTATCCTTAATTATATCCATATTACGTATTGGATGGCTACTATCTTTAACTATATCCATATTACATACCACATGGGGACTGTCTTTAATGTTATCCACATTATATACTAGATG
>JAECUM010027134.1:0-14629 GCA_016617855.1 Megalonaias nervosa | reverse complement strand
TACTGACTTTAAATCCGGTGAGCGATCTCGTGAATGGGTTGCGAGGTTACCAAATGTGATAGCTGCATTAAATAATGAAATTACTCGTTCAACTTCAATGAAACCTTCTAATGTGATCACAAAAAAATATATACCCCGTAGCAATGACAGACATCAGCCTCAACCAGTATTAGGTAATGTAACTGTAAGATATTTATATGAACCTGGCGAACTTGAAGGTGGTAAAAAAGAGCAACTGATCCTATATGGAGTGTGACTACACATACAATTTCTAGTGTGGTTAGATCCACTGGTAGACCTCCAATCTACAGATTAGATTCTACAGCCCCTCAACGTGGATTTGTGCGTGAACAATTACAGGTAATCCCTGAAGACACACAATTACCACCACATACAATTACATAACCAGAACCTCTACGTCGATTACATTCAAGACATGTCAGCATCACATTATCACGTGTATGACCAAGATCACTATTAATTCTGTGTACGGTAAATTGTCTTGGATTATTATTCGAATATTGCCATAACATATTACAGTTGCAACTTGCACAATTATTATTCTGTTGTGCTTTTAGTTTTATAATAAATTCAACATCAATATCAAAGTCACGCTTATTTTTTTTATCACACTGCTTATAACCAGATAGTTTTTTCTTATTACGTCATTATTAACAGTTTGATTATTATTTTCTGTAAAATTCATAATAACCCTATGTAGTTGAGATATTCTTCTGACCCTAGAAACTGCGAGATAAACTAAATTCGACCATTCGATCCGATCATCTATAATCCAAATATTTGTATCAGAAATAGTTAACCCCTGTGATGAGTGAATAGTTATAGCGTATCCTAATGTCCACAGTGATTTATTCATATTCAGCGCATTCTCAACGACATTAATATCGACTAAAATAATATCATTCAAGACAAGATTCTGTATTCCATCACCAGGAATTTCAACATCAATATTCTGTCGTCGAGTATCTGCTGGGCGATAACATAATGGTACCGGTAGATCTGAAAATTTTTCTTTATGTAACAGAAATAATTTATCCTGTAGTTCATCACGAACTATCTTTCTACTTGCAACTATTAAATCAGCGGGATTCCATAAATTTAGAAAATCACTCATAGAAGTCTCTGGAATTACTCCTCGCATTATTTCACATTGTACTCTGTCTGGTTGTAGTCTGATTAACCTTTTAAATTCCTTCAGCGGTTCATCAATAGCTCTATGGTCATCATTTATTTCTTCATAATAATCTACATTATTCTTCAGCCATTCATGTGGAGACTGTCTAATAAAGGGTGGTGGTTGACCATGATCACCGCACATTATTATAGCAGTATTCTTCGTCAATAGCCATTCAAGAAATGTTTTTAATATTTCTAACGACACCGTGCATATCTCGTCCCAGATAATATATTTAGGTATATATTTCTCACCCATTCTCTCAGGAGTCCATGTGTCTCCACACCATCTAAAGAAACTATGATAAGTACACGATTTTACTCCTCGCTCTTTTATTTCTCTGGCGAGTTTATGCGTCGGTGTCAAAACAATTATATCTGAATTATTATTCATGAATAATTTAATCACACGAGTTGTTTTACCTGACCCTCCACACCCATTAAGATAAACGGTTTTATATCTAGCCACAGGATCATATACAGATGGTGCTGATGATTTTGATATTTTATTATTATTTTTGTGATATATTTCCCTAATTTCAACGTCGGCAGATTCAGAATAGCTAAGTATATTTTCTTGTTTTATTCTCCATGATCCCCATTCACCATTACTAAGTAGCGGTTTTAATAAATCTGTATATTTTTTATTTATATAAAACGAATCCGTTGCGACTCTGACAGCATCACGAGGAAATCTATTTATCATAGACATTAGATTTATAGAAACATATGCCAACATAGATGATCTTAAATGAGTAAATTGTGGTGAGTCACCATCAAGATAACTTACAATTGTACCTAGTTTGGTTCCGTCTGACAAATAAGCATTACTCCGATTTATAAATTTATTTTTTTCTGTTGTATCAGCAATTATAAAATCGAGTTCAGCATCGTCCATAATTAATCTTGTACAGTGTCTTTTATGATCATAGGCTCCTCCTTGAGTAAATTTACCAATTATCTTTCTACCAAGATCTTTTGCAAGTTTTTCATCGTGCTCGTCTCTGCATTTACGTATATTATTAGTAATTTTAATAATGTCATCTTCATTAAGATTAGGAAATCCTTTCCTGGCATCATCAATATTAAATCTATTTGGTTCTGGTAACCAAACTTGCTTTTGTAACCGATACGATATAATTGCTTCACTCACCTTCAATAATGTTAAAATTTCAACATCAAGCATATATCTCAATAGTACTATTGGAACCCAACATTTTTCTGAAAAATGTCTTCCAAACCAAGCATAAGTAATCGGATGGAGATTTTCTGCAAACTCCAATGATTCTACATGAGCAAATCCGGTTAAATCAAAATCTGGTAAATGTCCGTTTATCGCAACCCTGGTCATCTCGTGTGATGGATGTCCGAATCTCTTAAAGTATTCAGAACATTCTCCGTATCCAAGAAAACTTCCAGAATAACACGCTACCATATCAACAGATATAACGTCATTACACTTATATTTAGTATTCCATAATCCTCCGTGTCCATATTCTACGCAGCTTTTATGAATGTCTTCAAGAAATTCCGATCGTGTTGGTTTCCATAAATTTTTCTCCTGAGCAAAATGAGCCGCTACGGATGGAACAGTAAAACAATTATTTAATAATTGTCTAACTTTGATATCATCTGAAGTATATTTCAGCGCAAGATTTTCCATTTCTACATTAAGAGATTCTATACGGTAAATATCACCATTAGGCCGTACAAATTGATCGTAATGATCATATTCTGAACTTTGAAATAACCAAACGGACACAGGGTCACTTTTACTGATATTTTTGATAAAATCAAATATATGACCATCATAAAATTTAACCGCTCTATCTCGTGGAAATATTGTTACTGCTGCGGTCCATGCGTGCGAATTATGATCAATAATATCTATTGGAGCTCCATTTTTTGTGTATTTTGGTTTATATAAAATCTCTACGGTTAACGTCTTTACTGTTATTGGAAATCTTAATTTCTTTTCTAGTTCAGCGACATCTTTAATAGACGCTCCGGTATCTTTAACTGATTCTGCCCATGTATTTATTTTTTTACGTCGTAAATCTGTTAAACCATTACCACGTATCGCGTTTGTAAAATGTTCTGTAACTCGTTCAGCTACACAGTTTATTCTTGACTCTGACAGTTTCATAGGCTTTAGATCCCCGACGTCGGGTTTATTATTAAGCGGATATATTGCATATACAACTGCAGTCACAGGGTACCCCCGTTCATAATATACCTTATCAATACCAGTCAGTATTCCGGGCTTAGATTTATTATTTAAGAGAACAATATTATTTCCTGACTGCACACGGACTGGATCGCGCTTATCACGAATAATCCAAATATCTTCTTCTTTATTTACAATAAATTTTATTAAAATAAAATATTTTTGATCATCAATGTGATTAATAATTACTTTTCCTCGTTCGTCATTCATCATATTAGTAACATTTCCGACTCTGAATGTTGACCATACATAAGCAGCGCCATCGTCACGAAATTCATTTTTTGCTTCACGAATACGTTCGGTTATATCCTCATCCGTTAATGCCAGATCTTGCATCAAAGTACTAAATTTATATTCTGATAGTCTGTCAAGATCAAATCTGGATATCTGAGGTTCAATTGCCGATAATTCGTTCATATAATTAAGACAAGTATTTAAATTAAAATTTTAGTATATATATAATGATTGAAACAAAAAATAAATGTGCTTGGCTCAAAATTGGATATACTTCTCTTTGTAATAAACCGTGCGTGAACAAATACTGCGGAAATCATGCACACAGTTTCAAAAATGGAAGTACAGGACCAATACCATGTATTCAGTGTGGTGTTGGAGTGAGGGGAAAAAATCAATTGTGTCTAAAATGTGGCGGAAAAAAATACAGAGAATTAAAACGATATTATGACAAAAAAAATAATACTTTGACATTATCAGGTAAATCTCCTATAAAAACCGTAGAAGATTATTTGACCAGATTTCAAAACAATGATTTAGACAAATAATATTATTATATAAAAATGACTCAGACAAATCAGACTTATGATAAAATGATCGACAATGATATTATAAGAAAATTGAAAATTGAGTACTATGAGAAACACGAATTTGTGGCTCATACCATAATAAAAAATTATGAAGCATCCCGAGATGGTGTGATCAGAAACTGTAAATAAAAAAACCCAGTCGGTACTGTTGATAAACTCGGTTATTTTAGATTTACTGTTGCTAGAGGAAAGAGATATTTATCAAGTAGATTCATCTACGAATGTCATTTTGGAATCGTTAAAAATGGACTTGTAGTTGATCATATTGATGGAAATCCCCATAATAATCGGTTATCTAACCTGCAAGCTATTACACAGAGTCAGAATTCTGCACGTGGAAATACTGGAAAATGTAAAAAGTTTGCAAGAAGATCTATTAAATCCATAAATACAGAAACAGGACGAGAAATTACTTTCCCATCAAGTAATGCAGCTAACAGATATTTTGGCATACATCCACAATCGGTACAATTTGTCGCAAATAAAGTATACAAATCTACATTTTCAATAAAATATAACCAGCATATAATATTTGAATATGTTATCTAACTCTGTACCCTTAATAAATAAATTGTATATAGTTCGACTCTATATTTTACCAGGGGTACTTTCACCGTCGCTACTCTCAGTGTCACTCTCACTTTTGACAGAATCAAATAACATAATTTTTCTTAATTGCATTACACGATTATCCACGATCTTCTTTTTCTCGTATTCACGAGACAGTTCGGATCTAATATTTTCGATCGAACGTGCAAGACGCGCAAATAGCTTTACCTGTTTGTCATTTACCACCGCCAAGGATTCTAACATAGACTGATAAATTGATTTTACAAATTTATAATTGGATGGTGATGTGTATTTATTGTCAATTTTTCTTTGTTTTAATATTTCATAATCACATAATATTTTTTCAGGATCGAGATTATCAGATAAATTTATTCCCGTATGTTTTAATTTTTTAATAGCAGAAATAATATCATTAATGTTTTCTTGGTTCATTATATAATAATTATTTCTTTAAAATAAAAAATAATTGACATTCAACTTTTTAACTTTTGACATTGATGTTTGACCTAAAAAGATCAAAAATAATCAGTAGCATAAATCAGTTACCCGTCACCTAGCCCCCGATAGCCTTTGTGTCTTTCATGGAGTCCTTTTTTTGTATGATGATGTCTTTCTTATGACCGTTATTGGCACTCCATGTTCTGTTTCTATTTGGCTAGCATTCTTTCTGAATGTTTCCTTGTGGGGGTCTTTCAAATGAGGTAGAGAGCTCAGGCATGCTACTGATTATTTTAGGGAGCTCTGTATTGCGAATTCAATAACCCCCCACCAAATCAAACCCCGGGGTAAGTGCAAAATGCACTCACCACGTTGTTTAACGTGATGAGGGGTTGAATTCGTTGGGGCTGAGCTCCCCAACCTTGTATATAAAAATGGCATCGTTCCGAATACTGTCGACACTCGTCAGCCACAGGAATCGAACCACGGCCGTCAGTATCATAGTTCAACAACTATACCACTGAGCCATTTTCCGATTCATACAGATAGACGTTTTAAAATTATTATGTAGTTAACCCAACACTGAATAAGCAGACAAATTACGTACGACCAATATACTGAATAAAATCACAATTATTGTACAACTGTAGCGTATATTTACTTAATTTACAAACATTATTTATATATACTCTGTAAGAGTTATCGTTCGTTAAGGTCAAATACATGTGTTATAGCTAAAAATAACTTTACGCACTCGTATAAACCGATGTGAATTTAAGGTTATCAGAGTTAAAAGATGCATCAATATCCCTCTCTGTTACAAACTGATGCTTTACTAACAGCTAATCACCTACAGAAAAAGAAATAAGTCACTAAATAATTAACGAAAAACAAGAAGTATTTGTTGTCTGTAAATCGAACGTAGTAGTAAGGGAAATAATCGTTCAATTTACTCCGCAGAGAGAGATAGCCGAGTTATCTCGCTTTATTATATATACAATTGTTTTAATCATAGAAATTGATTATCATTCATGTATTTACTCATCAGATTATTTTTTTGCATTTGATTATTTAATCGGACGTTCTACGAGCGTATATACAAATTAATATTAAGAGACTCTTGTCTTAGATCCAAAATGTTTCCTGCCTGGTCGGTGAGTTTGAAATTTATTCTTGTCAGAAATGGATTATGTACACGTAAATAAATTGGATTAATTGGCTCAGATACAATTAACCACCCAGGCGGATCTTTAGGACTAAATGTATATAGTATATACATCTGTTGGGCCTGGTTAGATTTTGAAAGATCTACTTGATAACTGTCATCAATTACGTCACATACTAGATTGACCGCGATCGTAGATGTTATATTAACAATACCAGGTGAGATATGACGTCCGGCACCAAAGGGATTGTTATTGTGTTTTAGTATAACCGGTGGTGGGGCTATTTTTCTCAATGAATCACATATTCTTTTAAAGTGTTCTTCAATAAGATCATTTAATGATTTCTTCATTTCAGCGTTATTTAAATCTGGTATAACAAATGTTTGTAAATCTTTTTCTGTTATTTTATAATGATCAAGAAATACTTGTTTAGATTCTGGATTTGTGTAACGATTTCCATCGAATTTAGTCGCAGTGTTTATAATACTTCGATTGACGATGTATAAATCGAACAAGATACCATTTAAATGTTGTATTGACTCGATTATTTGCTGCTTTACATTTTCATTATAATGTTGTGATAATGAAATAAGTAAATTTCTTAAATCATTAAACGTTTTATCGTATTCAGGTTTAAGAGTATCTAAAAAATGTTTAATAAATCTTGCATCAACAGTATAGTAACTAATCTTCGTCCTGATGTCTGTGTTAAGAATAAATAATGCTTTATTCAACCTGGGGATTCTTTTACCGTCAAAATCGGTAAAGTAATATCTATCTTCGTTTGGAAATCCAAATCTTGTATTATTACTCCATGGTTGTTTTCCTCGATATTCTGGATCTTTAATGAATTTTTCTTCACTCGTTTTAAATTCTTCTATTTTTGGTTCTGAAACTCCATTATAAACAGGTGGAACATCAGGCCATCCTAATACTGATCTAATCGAACTTTGATAAATATCTACGGAGCAATCAGGGGAATTTATTTCAATAACCGCAGATAGTATTGGTTCGTAGACAGTAATTGCTATTTTTGATTCTTTTCCTGTAATAGATTTAATTCTGCGTTGGAACTCATCATTAATCTGCTCTATTTGATAACTGCCCGTTGAAATTCCAACAACTTGCCAATCAGGTGTTCCATCTGGTTTATTTTTATTAGCGAATATTAATGAATTATTTGGCTGTAGTCCACCAAATGGTTTTGATCTAATATTTGGCCAGCTATAATAAACCCGTAACTGTGCTAATGCTATTTCTTTTGCAGGAATTGATGTTGGAAAATTGACACTAAACTCAGGATTGGTCGAACTTAACGATATCATAGTGGTTTTTAACGGAGTCGTATTAGTAACGATCTGCTGAAGTAACTCCCTGTCTGTCATTATTATTTAATTCATTATTATTTAATTCATTAAAATCATTAGCGATCACCTTAAAAGCGTCATCATAGGTTTTCATCATCATCGCAAATTCAGTATCGGATATTTCACCATCACTGACACACGAAGAAACGTACAAAGATAGTTTAGAACATACCTCTGCCACTGTATGTAATTTAATCATATAATCGTGCAATTTAGCATTTGTACAGGTATCTATCTTTTTGGCTATAATACCGAGAACACCAGCAATAGTCGTTGATGCTGAAACAATAATGGTTATAACAGCAGGTGCTGTCATCGTCAATGTTGATAATAATAACCCTGTTCCAGCAATAACAGCAGAAACCGAGTAAACAACTACATCAATAACAACTATACGCCTTTTGTATTTTTTTATTTTCGTGTTATAATAGTCGATAAAATTATTTAGTTTAGTCAGACGCTCACGTACTTGATTGCATCTGTAACGTTGAACTTCGATGCGAGACTGTGGTTGATCCATTATACTAACAACGTCATTTAATTAAGTTTCAGTTACGAATTCTAGGCACCACCAGTAACGTCTCGGAGGCATTTCCGTTGATATCAGCGTAAAGATTTCTTTGATGTTCTTGGTTAGCATCACCAATAGAAGATTACGATATTCATTCGGTGATAATGAAGTGGCAGCATTAATTTCCGAATCGTATATAGATAACCTGTATAACCCAGTTACTTCTGCGGTATGTTCGAGTGTGTTATTTTGTGGTGTCCATGTTGATGATCCTGATGCTACTGTATATACGATATTTTTAATTTGTCCGTGTGGAATTTTAATCATATTAGTTTTTTGAACAATACTAGGTATTCCACTGACAATATCATTGAGTTTCATGTTAACGTCGGAGAGTTTTATGTCAACGGTTGGTGGATCACCAAAAAAATCTTTAATGGATTTGTTTACATTTCTACGAAAATTTAAGAACGTTTCTACATGTCTAGAAAAAGTAGCACTAAGTGTAGTAATTTCGTCACCGATTGTTTTTAACGAAGTTGAAATAGGAATTTCCTTATCATCAACATACTTTTTCGTTGCAGCATCAAAATCATATTCTGGTGTTCTAAGATTATTAATACCATTATTATTCATATTAAGAAATGCACGCATTATACCGCCGTTGACCAATACGTACTTAGATTCTTGATCGTCGACATATTTCTTTGTTGCGGCGTCTGTATCTGCGGCTAGGTTTCCAAGACCTGTAATTTTATTTTGATTCATAATAATACTACCTGTAAATGAATCACCAGCTTTCTTAATATAATCGTTAACTGACGTACCGGAATCATGCATTTTACCCTGATCAGTAAAAGTAACTATATTATTAACAACCGCATTAGGAACTCCTATAAGTACATCTGGAAGTTGTATATTACTAGTTTTAAATCGTCCGTCCTTATCCTGAAAAACAACTACTTCATTTTGATCCACACTGGTTATGTTTAATAAATCATCAATTTCATTTCTGAGCTGATCGAGAGTTGCGTATTTAGATAAATCAGCTTGCTGATGACCTTTACCACGAGAAGATCTTCCATAAATATCCACCATTATATTTACTAATGTCTGTTTAAATGTGACGTCGTAGTATATTCATGTACAACTTTGTGAGGTGGTTTTGTTGATTTTGATATAGCATCAAGTACGTTAAGTACTTCTCGACCACATATTGGTGGATCAGTTAATGTTTGTGTTGGTAACGTTGAATACCATATTGGAGTACTTTGATAGCCGCTAATATACTTTAAGAATTCTTTTGGTGGAGCTAGTCCATATGAATCAAAATAAATAATTCCACGTGGATCAATTGCATATCCGACCCAATGCGTGCCTGGACCAGAATTTTCATCGAGATTAATAATACCTGTTTCAATGTTATTTGGTTGTTTTGGCAATTGATCGCGCATGAAAACTCCTCTAAATTTTTTTATTTTTAATTTTTTAGCAGCATCTAGTAAATCAAAATTGGACATAGGAGATATCAGTAAACTGTCCCTGGTAATCTTAGGCCTTTTCCGTACCATGAATGTGGAGTCCCTGGTAATCTTAGACCCCTTCCCTTTTTTTTTGATTCCCTTTCCTGTTGCTTTCTTTAATGCTATTCCAGCAGCGGTTCCAACGGCGCCTAATGCAGCTGCTTTTGCAACAACTGGGGCTGCAGCGGCTATTAATGCTGGTATTGCTGCAAGAAGTGGAAATATACCACCCGTCTTAATGATATCTTTAATGGCACCCGCAGAAAGATTAAGTTTTATACCTTTATCTGATTTTTTGGCTTCATTGAAATGCCCGAGCTGACGTTCTGTAAGAGATAATTTATTTGAACCGCTCATCGGATCTTTCTTTAGCGATATTTTTAATCGACAGTTATTTTTTGATGCTGATTGTATCCTTTTAATCTGACCAGGAGTCAGACTAACACTAACGTGATTATACGACATTATAATATTCATAAACGATCTAATTACATGTTTTCTACTGGCGCATCAACGACTCTCATTCGTCCACCAGCACCTTCAAGTAATATCGATTTATCGCTGAGTATGACAGCAATTGCCCTGTAATTAGGAATATCTACAATATTTCTGTTAACACGAGCTCGAAAATGTATATCAACTACTGACTGTCTGGTTAAATCTAAATGTTCGAGCGAAAAGTAATAAATTGGATATAATGTTGTAAAATCCAATTGTGATATTTGTAAACCAGTATCAATATTTTGATCACGGCCCATGAACGTCATTAATCGATGATATGCACGTGCTACATGATTTTGATCGAAATTCAGTAATCTATCTTCGGATGGTTCTTGATGTCCATTTATTCTTAAAGAAACCTCGGAAACACCAAGTTTGTCAAATATCATTAAACTTTTTATCCGATTACCTACACGTGTATTATTCTGAAGCGCAATAAATATATGTCGTGGTGCGGCTATTCCCTGTTGAGAGGCTATTTGCCATGTAAATAAACCATTAATTGCACTCTGAAAAGCATCTGTGGTCATTGTTAACCATGACAACGCTGATTTACCACCTTGATTCATAAAAGCAAGTAGACGTTCTTCTTCAGGTATTGTTGGAGTCATCACCGGCATCCACAATGAAAGTTTGGTTAATACTACTTTACCATGAAGTGCTCTAGTCGCAGCATCATCAGCACCTTCAACATGCGATATTGCATCATCGTCTGTAGCCTTTCGTACGAGTACAACAGTATTTTTAGCTCCGAAAATAACTTTTCTGACATTTCTGCAAAATCCAAATATGTGTGAAAGTGGAATTGCACATGAAAACATTCTATCTTTCAACATTGTTTTACGTGATGCAAATTCCAAGTTAAAATTTGCGTTCATTGATATTACTGCGGGAGTTTCTGCGGTTCCTGCAGCATTTCTTACATTACCTGTAGTTACATTTTTATGATCCGGGTGATCAGAAGTGTCCTTTGAAAACATCATTGATGGACCAGCTGATCTTGAATAATCGTCGCTATATCGAGCTAGACCCAATATTGTTGTAGCAACATCAACGTCCTTCTGAATTGATTCAATATTTTTACCATCAATCATATAAGTAGCGCTGTCAAGTAACGCCATAATACCATTATTAACAAAACCAAAAGCAACATTATTATCGTATTCAGTATTATCCGCTTTAAAAATTGTACCTTCTACTTCAATAAAAGCCTCAGCGGGTAGGAAATACCTACTTGTATCCTGAACCTGTAGTTCAATTCGTCCACGTTGATCTGGAATTCGTGCGTCATAAGAATAATATTGATAATCACGCACAGACTCATCTTTAAGTACTGGTGCGTCCATGTCGAATGCGGGATCAGATATGCGCTTGAACATCTTTATTATAATTATTATCGTCTAAAACGAAGACCACTTCGGGAAGTGAGACCACTTCCTGCTATCAGACTAGCGGTTATATTTTTTTCTTTTTCTGACATTGTTACATCAGCCAACTCTGCTAGTTTTTGATTAGCGGCTTGATTTATTATTTTACTGACATTTGCAGGCATTATTTCAGTACTAGGTAATTTTACAGGTTGAGGTTTTCGTCGTATTAATCGTGCTAGTCTATCTTTAATCGCTGAAAAAGCTTTACTAGCAACATTACCCATAGCACCAATACCTTTTTCACGAACAACATCAATAGCTTTCATACCCAGTTATTTTGCGATCGGTATTGCTTTTGGGGCTATCCTTCTAAATAGACCCATAACAACATCACCTAGTCCATCTCCGTAGGTTGTTTTGTATACTGGTAATCGTGAATTTATTACCCTGACCATAGTTGGTCCACGTTGAGTACTATGTACGATCATTTTATTATAGTAATTGTATTTAATTACGTACTTAGTCACTATAGTAGTCATCGGCAATTTCATTAATAAGAAACTGATAAACATCAACGTCCATGATACCGCCAGTAAATAACCGTCTGCAAATATCAGCCGCCTCATTAATTATTTCTGGAGAATTATTACCAGCTCGTTTTCCTCCGATGAGAATTTCGAGACGTTCAACGTCTGAGATAACGTTATTAGGACATAGAGTAAAATTACCTCCGGTAGAGAGACCACTTCCAGTAGAAGGTTTTTCTAAACCTGAATTCATTTTTTCTTCATATTCTTCATATTCTGTTATTTTTTCTTGTATTTTTTTTTTTATAATTCTCTCTTTCCTTTGATAATCGTTCCATCAGATACTGTTTATGTTCTCTCACGTCCTCCAGATGTATCATTAATTCTTCCTTATCAGATTTATCAAGTAATTTTTCAATGAATTCTAGTTTTTCTGCTTTTTCTCTTTTTTTCCCCTCTTCATATCTTTCCATTATCCCCGGTTCAAAAGAAGCAAATCCCCCTGGTCTTCCTATGCCCGGTTTAGTTAATATTGATCGTGATGGTGGTGATGGTGGTCGTGATGGTGATTGTTGTTCTTTCAGAATTTTCCGTGAGGCTGGCGACCAATATTCTGATTCTTTTCTTTCTTGTATTCTTTTTGCTGCTCCCCTTGTCATTGGTGGTGATGATCTTAATGGTTGTGGTAAGGATAATGATGATTGTTGTGGTAGTGGTGGTGATCGTGGTGGAGTTTGTACACGTGGTGGTGATGGTGGTGATGGTGATGGTGGTGATTGTTGTTCTTTATAAAACCCCTCTCTTTCTTCTTCTATTTCTTTTAATTTCTCTTCCAATATTGCTCTCTGTTCAATATCCTCGATACCTATACGAATAAATTCCTTTTCATGTTCTTTAACATCATCCTCAAATTTTTTAAAATTATCTCGATGTTTACCGGTAATTTTGGTTATTTTGTTAACGTTTCGAAATATAAAAGCATTCCATTTATTTCTTGTAATATCAGGAGTATTCGGATCTAAAAAAATATTACGATGAGCGTATCCTATAGCAGCGACTCCAATAGGATCATTACTAGCGTATATAAGACCCGCTGCGGAAAGTTTGGTTACTGGCTTCTTTTCATATTTTTTCTTGATGTTTCATGTTTTTCCGGTTTAACAGGGGGAACACTCGAATCACCTTCAATTAATCCTGGTATATCCCTCGGTGGCTGAGCAGCAGCAATTTCAACTGAAGTCCACGTAAAATTCTTTTTGTCTGTTTTGTTCTTTCTGCTATTTTTCCAGTTGCTTCAGCAGTTTTCTTTAAAACAGGAAGAAGAGGTTTAGTTGTCTCTGTAATAGGTTTAAATAATTGTTTTGTATCCTCTTCAATTTCAACATGAGATTCTTGTCGTTCTTGTAATTGTTGCTTGACAGCATCACGAACAGGTAAATATTTTCTAATTGCTTCTAGTCGCTCTCTTGCTAATCTAGCAGAATGAGGTTCTCCGATGACAACCATATTAATAATATTTATAATAATTGTTTAAATTACAGCAGCAGGCAGGGTGTCCGACAAAAATTAAGTGACCCGCAGAGTAAACTAAACGCATTATAACATACAAAACAAAAAAGTCAAAACTAAAATAACAAAATGAGCTAACCCAAACGATTTATTATTCGTTTTTCAAACTATACGGTAATAATAAAAGTTAAGAGGTTCGGTTTAGCGTTATTGACCTTAATTTTCAGCCCCTGTAGGAACCTTTATTTTTATGAAATTTGCTCGAAACCAATTTGTAGGGTTCACCCTGCCTGCTGCTCCTGTGAAGAGCACATGCCGTCATGATCAAAATGATTGCACAGCTAAAGACAACACCATATAATGATCGAATGAAGACATTTTACTTTGTTGACTAACACGACTGAATAACATATATACTGAAACGCGCATTCATTGCAATTTCAATGAAAACAATATACCTTTGATGTAATTATAACTGAACCAAGCAGGCGCAATTCAGCAGCACTCTGAAAATTCCAAGTTGAAAAAATAGGGTGTGTAACAATGCTGAATCTCATAACCTGTCTTATTTTCTTGAATAATTATGACCTGTCATTGTATACAGAGAACAGTGAAACTCATGTATATATATATATACCAACATTTCACACTGGAGGTTAAGAATAGCTACAGCATAATCTGAATCCTAGCAGTAATTGTTGTTTCATTCCAGAAGTCATGCGAACGTCCCACATGGGAGGGATTTTCTATCCAAGTTTAGGGATGTCCCCCGTTCCTCCCATCAATTCTATCACTGACTGAAATTTAACGTGTATCCAAACACACACACCCACACCCACACACACACACACACACACAAACAGACAGACAGACAGTCAGACACACACACACACACACTCATA
>JAECUM010027133.1:0-14821 GCA_016617855.1 Megalonaias nervosa | reverse complement strand
TATAGTATATATATATATATATATATATATATATATATATATATATATATATATATATATATATATAAGTGACGTAGCATCTATATGACACTGAGTTGTAAATGTCGTCGGAGACCAATTCTTCAACTACGCAAAGAACATCTTGTACAATCCAGGCTCTTTTAGGGTACTCTTCCACTGATATAGTTGTCTGTGATTAGTGAGTGGAAGGTGACTGCTGTGCATAAGGCATATGATGAAAATATTCGATAAACAATGGAAGATATTTGTATTTTCACGGATATTATTTTAATATATTGAAGAATTATGTGGAGCAATGAAAATTGTGTTCAAGGTGGGTTGCTTATTTATTTGTCAGTTTGCAACGAACATCTAATTTATAATTATGCAAAGAGGATTTTATAATTCGTAACAAATTTACTCCACACTAATCTTGGATATAGTTACTTTGATATGTTTTGTCATCAACATAGATCGAAAAGCAGGAATAAGAAAATATGCAGAATAAAGTCTAAGGCTATAACAAAATGGGCTAAAGTGTGGGAGAAACTCAGCTAATCCTTTCACAATCTAGAAAACAAAAGCGACACAAGTAAAACGATGCCTGCACTTGTATAAGTTAATGGTCTGGTATCAAAATCTCAAAAACAAATTGGGGAAGAAACCAAAATGGTAATTTACACACAACGCACCCTACAAGTTGAACATGTTCATCTTTAGACATTTCTCATTTACCCTCATATTTCTAAATTACGTAATATTCAGGTTGATTCAGTGAACGACTCTGTATCCTATCTAAAAGCCACAAATAGACTCCGAAATTTTCAACATGGATAAAGTTAACGATCTGGTGCTTTTAAATTACAATTTAAAAATTTGCTTTGAAAAGATGTCGGATAAATGTTGATTAAAGCATATAATTTTGGATATGAAAGTGGATAAATATCTCTGACCGAGGGTGTCGTTAAAGAATTCACAACTGGTGAGAGGCATAAAACAGCATATGTCAGACTTGAGGCCGATTTCACTTTTATATACAATTCATTGGAAGTGACGAAAAATCTACATATTCTATAAGGACATGGTATGCTCAAAATAATAATAGAGAACCAAATGATTGGCATCAATATTCTATTACAAACAACACGTGTCCAAAACTTAATTGGATCTCACTGATGATTTTTAACATAACCTTGTTTATATTTTACTTTATTTTTTCTTTCTTCTTTGTTTATGCTGCATGCTGAAACGATGTCATATTTGTTTCAGAACTAGCATAGACATTTCTAGATGACATTTTAGAATGGATCAAGAGCGAAGCACAGTCAAATCACCAATTTAGATTTATCTAGTAATGCAAAAAAGTTGTTTCCACTCCTACAAAAATAACTGATTGATTTAGGAATGTTGATAATAGAAAGTCAGACTAATTTGTGATATTTTCAAACAAAACCTACACAAAACTTTCATTTTAATGTATATAAAAAGAATACATACAGAACTCGTGCATGAAACATGTTTGACAATAAATGGTCATTATACAAACAACTGATTGAATATTCTTGTGATTACGGTCTGTTGGTGTGTGAAGAATAAAGCATGCTAACATTCAATTGACAAAGCAATTCTTTCACTTTCACCTTGTATGTCACACATTTATATCACTGTTACCTGGACCATGTTCAAACGAGACTGTCGATTTGTAATCCTCACGAATAAGAAGAATTTGTACTATTTTTCACATATGTGCATGCCCTACGCTTGCTGTCATTTATATCTCTATTTCTTGTTTTTCTTTCGTTTCCTGTTACTTTAATAATTGCTTTATTAATTATAGAGCACACAAATATTCAAATGGATGTCATTAAACGTAGTCTGTATTTATGACAAAATATATAACCTATCAAGTTGTACCTGACTAGATAAAATAAAATGTATGCTCTAATTCTAATCAAACTACTACAGCCAAACGAGTAAATACAATATTTGTATGGATTTTTGTGTTAACTCATTATGACATGTGACATAATGTCGCTAACTTTCAGATTTTAAATAATCCACCTTTTATGACTATATGTGTGTACGATTATATGAGAATATGTGCACGATGATTGCAAAGACTCCATTTGTGGGACCGATATTAATATTGACATGAATAAAAGAGAGATAAATAACAAATTGATGAATGCTATTAAAAATAGGTTGTCTGAGGTATAAACAACTGCATGATGATAAAAATAGACGTTAATATATCATCGCTGTCATAATTATCATGAGTGTATTGCGACCAGATGGCTGCAATGTTTGAAACTACTTATTTTCTTTCTCAGGACGTAGAATAGAATATTTTAATTGACTATCGAAGGTTTGGAAGGAATAGCCTACTGATCTGTTTAAGTCGTCCACAAATAAAGATTTTACCTTTTAAGGAAATCAATTTTCGCTTAGTGTGAGATAAATATGGAAAGGTGTCACGGAATTGTTTAAATCCCTCTATTTATTAAATGCATATACTTCTATTATAAATCCGAAATCCAACCCGGTTATATTGCTAAAAATGGTGTACTATTATTGTTTCATTATTCTTGTATGATTTGTGTGTGTGTGTGTGTGTGTGTGTGTGTGTGTGTGTGTGTGTTTCAGACGTTCTTGATAAGACAGTGTGGTTAAGTAGCCATTTAATATTATTGATTTTTTTTGTACACATTTCACATTTTTTGTTTCACCGGTATGTTTGTTGAAATTATAGTAATTACACCTTTTGGCTTAATACTGCACTTTAGGTTGGTCATATCAGATATTTGAAATGTCATCAATGAAAGAACTTGTGGAACTGTAGAAACAGTTTGGTTACGATGGGGAGTCTCTGAGAAATTGTGTTCGTGAAAAACAGGCTAGGGAAAGGGACCAAAAGGAAATAGAAAGGGAAGCCAAGCGGGAGTTGATTAGAATTAGAAAAGAAGGCCGAATGGGAGTAATTAGAGATAGAGCGACAGGTAGAGCGGGAAAGAGGGGAAGCCGAAGAAAGAAAAATGGCTTTTAAGAGGGAGAAGATAGAATTAGAAAAACGGGTCGAAAAGGAAAGGATAGAATTGGAAAGGGAAACAGAGAGAGAAAAGGTACAGCTACTAAAAGAAGTAGAGGATAGGAAGTTAGAAAGGGAAAAGCAAATGAGGTTAGAAGCTTTGGAGATAGAAGATAACGACAAAGACAACATGGACAGTTATCTAACATGTTTGAAAGGTACGCCACTGTACAAAAATGAAAAAAAAGACGATTGGTCGCTTCATCTTAGCGCGTTGTTGAAGGGTAAAGCATTAGACGTGTATTCTAGTTTACCCACGGCCGATTAGCTAAATTACCTCTCGTTGAAAGAAGCACTTCTGAAGAAATACGAGCTAACCAAGCAAAGGTTTCGCAAGAAGTTTAAGTATAGCAAACCCGAGAGAGGCGAGACATTCACCCAGTTTGTCAGAAGGACGTGCAGTTACTTGCAGCGATGGGTGGAATGTGGTAAGGTCGTTAAGACATTTGTGGGTCTTATCGATTTCTTGCTTCGGGACAGCTATTGACAACTCGTGGCAAGGAGATATATTTATTCTTGAGGGAAAGCTCCTTCACGAATATTTATGACATGGCCACACAGGCGAATTTATTTGCTGAAGCTCGGGGAGGTTCTCAGAATGTCATCTCGCGAGAAAGCAAAGGTAGGAATCAGGCTAAGGACCAAAAACCCAGGGAACCTGAAAAACCTAGCTGGGATAAAAAGGGAAGAAATAAGGACAAGCAATGTTTCACTTGCAAGGAGTGGGGTCATATCTCCCCCAATTGTCCTAAGCGGAAGGGATCAGTTCAGAGAGTCGCGGTGGCCATTGAAGGCAAACGGTCGGTAGATGGAAAACTCCTTGTTTCTCTGAAGGCTAACCGGGAAACAGCGTACGAGCCAGTGGTGCGTCCAGATATCGGTCGCGATGCTATCCAATCGATCGGCACGTGTATTTTCCCCGAGGCAAGGGTACCGGCGACGAATGGTACTGTCAACGGACAAGATGTGACCGTTTAACGAGACACAGGGTGCACTAGTGTGGTCGGGAAACTGAGCCTCTTTCGCGATGACCAATTTCTTGGATTTAAATCGCCTTGTATGCTACTGCACCAAACAATCGACCACGTTCCTGTTGCAAGAATAGTTATCAAAACACCTTTTCTGACCGGAACCGTTGAAGTGTTGTGCATAGTCAACCCGATCTATGAGCTTACGATTGGCAATGTACAGGGATCTAGACTCACAGCCATGTCTGACTTCTGATTCCCTATCATCCAAGCAGTGCAAACTAGAGCCCAGGTAAACGTGGATAACAAAACTCTACGTCAATTAAAAGTAACCGAAAGCCATTAGTGATATCTCCTGCGACGAATTTCTGAACGAGCAAGAACGTGACGTGTCTTTACGCGCAACCGCCGAGAAAATGTTGTCGAGTACTGTGAGGAACTATAAGAACAGGGGGTTCTCTAACTGTCTACTTCGAAAGGGTTTAATCTACAGGGAATATACTACTCCTGATGATAGGAAGTTCTTACAACTAGTTGTTCCCCAGAAATTCAGGTTGCATGTACTCAAGGTCGCGCAGGAGTCGAGTATGGCAGGTCATTTAGGTATGAAGAAAACAACTGATTGGGTATTACTAGAATGTTATTGGCTCAAGGTTAACAGTGACGTACCACGATTTTGTCGTTCGTGCAAGGTTTATAAGAAGACGGTCTCGAAGGAATTGGACTACATCATTGACATGGAAGGTAGGTCCAATACGCAGGAACTCTAAGTAGAAAGACCTAGTCAAACAATTGATAAAGGCGTCTGGAACGTAGCATGTGTAGCGGTGATAGAGGATATGTCGTGTGACGAATCGGAATTCGTCTCCAATACAGAAACACCCCTTGAATACCCCATTGACGTAGGGAAGAAGGTATAGACAATATCAATGTATGCCCGGATTTATCCGAAGGTCAGCGAACGCAGATCATGGAGGTTTTGTCCCAATACCCAGACGTACTGGATTGATTCAACACTAGATCAAGTTTAATACCTCAGAGCCGATCTGGATTAAAGGATATGCAATACCTTTAATGCCCGGGAGACCATCAACGAAGTGGGAAAAATGTTAGCCCAGTAAGTGATCGAACCTTCCAGTTCTCCGTACTCGTCCCCCGTTGTAAGAAAGAGGGAGAAACCGTTTTTGCATTGACTTTGTTAAGGTATTAAGGGATCTGTTCGATAGACTTTGCACGCTAATCTTACAGCTAGGCCCACCAAATATAGTATAAGATATTTTAACCTAGACTGTTTGGGCCATCTTGTATGTGGACTAGGCCAGATAAAACCTCACCCAGACAAAATAGGAACAATCAGAGATGCACCTAGACCAGAAACCAAGAAACAAGTAAGATCTTTCCTAGGTTTAATTGGGTTTTACAGGAAATCTGTTCCCAATTTTGCCGCTATTGCCAGCTCATTAACAGACTTGACTAGGAAAGGGCAACCAAATAAAGTTCCCTGGGGTGTCTGCCTGGAAAATGCGTTTAACGCTTTAAGACAGAAACTGATAAGTGCAGCAATCTTAAACTTGGCAGAATTGACCAAAACGTTTATTTTGAGAACTGATGCGTCCGATACGGGACTTGGGGCTGTTTTGCTACAGGAGCAAGAAGGGATGAAATTGTCCATTGCTTATGCAAATAGGCAATTACTCTCTAGGGAGCAAAACTACTCCGTGATTAAGAAGGAGTAATTAGCCTTAGTATGGTGGATAGGAAAATTCAATACACATCTTTTCGGAAGGGAGTTTATCTTACAAACGGACCATCAGCCGCTCTTATACTTGAACAAAGCAAAGGTCCCCAACGCAAGATTGATGCGTTGGGCCTTGTCTTTGCAACCGTACAGTTTCCGAATCAAGGCGATTCCAGGGTCGGAAAATGTGGGTGCTGATTTTTAAGTAGGGTGTAATTAGCAGATCATATTCGTTCAGTATTCAAAACTGGATATTTTAATAATTGCTTATGTTCATATTCCGTGATTTTTCTAAAAGTGTTGTCACTTTTTTTAAAGGGGGAGGTATTGCCACGGAATTGTATAAATCCCTCTATTTATTAAATGCATGCACTCGGGTTTCGTTTTTTGTGTACAACAATACCCGAGGGTGATTTTTGTATATTGTACAATATTTAAAAATAGTGAGTTCGGTTCATCCTATGCGGCACGTGAAAAGTGCTTTCGAATGGAAAAACCGAATTCTTCCAGTGCACCGACGATGTAGGCTGCATCGTCTGTGTATAAATGCCTCACCGTAAATTGATATCTTCACATTACGGAACGTCTTGTCAGTAAGCAGTCTACTTAAGGACTTGCACATCTTCATTTGTAGATGTATGTAAGTTATTTATTAATTTCTTATGTATATTATTTCTTATGTATATTGTAAGTTATAGCTATTGTACTACCACGTTTATTTTTGTACATTTTCTATGTAGCTTTGGCTTGCGTGGTATAATGCAAATATTTTCTGTTTCTTGTTTGTGACTTAGCCAGAGATTTATATTAGCAATATAAAGTTGAATTTTATTAAGAAAGGTTTAGTACCATAAGAATCTTATCGGACACGGGTTTACTATTGAACCTGTTTATTGTTTTGTAATATTGTACCGATAATGTAATTTGTATAACTTGCCGTATATAACGTCATTACGTTTTATCCCATATGCCAGTGTCATGAATAGTACACGGTGTTAGATTTATTTTCAGCTGACCAGAGCGATCCATGGTGATCATAGTCGACGTGGTACCAGCTGTAGAGTTAACCATAGAAGTTAACCATATCAACCGTAGAGCTGAGTGAACAGTGTTGCTGGTCTTGTACCAGGCGGTCGGGCGTTGCTGACCGAATTGGTGGGCACTGATTGCTTGATTGACCAAGGAATTGAATGATGGTCGGTGACTACCTATAATGCTGATAGCTTGATTGACCAGTGTGACTGGTAGCCAAGTGTGATATTGACGGAGTGTTTTGTGTTACTCCATGCATCTAATCTTTAATCCGTGAGATAATTTTGGAGTTTGTTATACCCGGTGTTTTGGGAGTGTAAAGATATTTTGTATGATATCTTTCTTATCAATTCATCATTTTACTATTTGAGTAAAATACCTCAGTTTTCACTATTTGAGTGAATGCATAATTTTTACTATTGAGTAAAACGCATCATTCTTTTCGTCGTGTGAAATTATTGTGAATCGTTTACCTTTGTCTTTGTACTGTGTAAGGTCATTTATTTGTATTTATAATTCTTACATTATTAGGTTCGTGCGGATTGTGTTAATTTGTCCAATATTTGGATCTTATACACGCACGTATTAACCATAATTCTTTTTTCATTCAAGTCATACATCAATACACATTGTATTTGTATCACCATCAACATTGTTCTAAATCAGAAATCCAACCCGGGTATCTTGTTTCAAAAGAAACAATTATAAAATAGAGTTTATAGTGCACTGTCTATTATGCTCATCGAATGTAATCAATTGTGAATCTGTAACTCTGCATGCAGTTACTCTTCAATACTGGAGAAGCAGTTTTGTAAGTTAACTCTCGTTATATCTCCTATTTTGTTTTCCCATAATTAACTGAAAAAGTTGTGTCAATTAAAATCTGATGTCACAATAAAATCTAACTTTTGAGAATGTGAGAGGACTTACGATGTTGCTTTTAGTAACTCTTGCTATATGCGGGAAACCAGCTATACAGGTAATAGTACTTATAAAATATATACACACATATAATAAAACAAAACTCATTTTACAATTTATTACCTAATTATCATTAAACAAAGATTTGCACATTTTGTTAGTCACAAAAGAGTGAGTGTATTCATATTGTTCTTTAAGTGTATTTGCCCAAATGCGAGTGCTAGGAAGCGCTTATCTCTGAAGTCACAAGGGCCAAACCACCCAATTGCATTACGTATTTTCCGTTCCTGTTGTTATTTTGTGTATCATGATTCAGAACAGAGAACCTTTGTTGCCAGATGTAATAATAAAATACAAGATTTTTCCAAACAAAATTAACGTACTTTTACAAACATTGATATGTTAATGTCCCCCGAGCAAACCGACAATGCTTACAAGGTTTCATAGAAAAAGGATTCCTTTCTGTACTGAGTCGGTCATGTGTCATGCAGGATAGCTTTGTTTGAGTTGACATGAGCTAGCCTTTCTAATTCCGAAGGATATATACACTTGCAATTATGTATTTGCAGCTACAGTTCAACGTGGTGATAGAAAAAAAAGCAATACTCACATGGTATTTCCTTTTTCTCCGCTGAAATCCAGCCTCATTTGCTACAAGCTTCTCACCTTGAGTACGTACTCAATTCAAAATTATATATCACTGTAAAATTATAGTCACATTTATGACCAATGCCTCAGTTGTAAGGCTAAACTAACAGACGGGTTCAAAATGTACGCTTAGTGCTACTACAAGAAGAGGTTTAGAAACAGTATGATCTTGCTCAATTATGTTTAAGCATTGTGAACACTGCGTCTGCTCACGCAATTATAAAATATTTTAGCACAAAGCTACAACTCAATAACATATAATTAAAATATGTGATGTATATGTAGCAATGCTTATAACAAAATACATTAAATAATATACCTCTTTCAAACCTTTCAAACCTAATAATTCTTATTAAAATTGACATTCATGAATTTGAATGAATCGTATTTAATCGTGTATACCGCAGTCATTATAGCAATCGATCTGCAATGTATCAGACACAAGAAGATCCGGTTTACTTTATTCACTTGAAATTATAAAGATATCTGACAATATATGATCATATATGCTGACGAGCTAGGTACGGTAGAGCTGAATATGCCATGGTCGCACCACAGTACGCCTTTTATACGAGAAACGACGGTATTAGATGCAGAAAACTATAATTATTATTATTACTACAGTGTACTAGTGACAGTAGTAGCAAGTAGTAGTTATAATAGTCGCAGTATTTGTAATTGTAGTAGTTGTATTAATAATAATGCTAACAGCAGTACTAGTAGCAGTATTATTTAAAGAAACAGTGGTTACTGGTAAACCTTTTCGCAGATTCCCTGCTGGTGATAAGGAAGTTAAGAATAATACGCTGTTTCTTGGTTATAGTATACTTGAAAATCAGTCTGGAAACTACTTGTTATTGTAGATTAAGCTATAAGCATGCATTTGTGGCCTGAAGAGAATTATAGCAAGTTCAAACATGAATTTAACAATACCAATGAGGTAATCCTCTGTATGAGACATGTAATAAAATGCAATCATTATTGTAAAAAGAAGCTAACCTAGTATGAAAACAATTGTTTCTTCAATGATAACCATCGAGTATATTGCGAAACAAGTAGATACTATCTGTATGCATAAATGCAACACGGTCAGTATATTTCAATATCATAAAATAAAATAAAAAGTGACGATTAAGCAGAAATTCTCGACTTCTCTTAATATAAAAAACATTGCGCGATGTGAGCAGAATTTAAATGTCACACTATATACATTAATAATTGTTGAATATATTCTCTTCTATGTTGTGTTTTGTTCCTTAGATAGCTATGTAAGTTCTAAGTAGATACAGCTAAGCATAATAATAATAACGTCATTGTTGACATCGTGATTTCGATGATTTCAAACGAACATGAAGATGTTTTCAGTGAAAGCAAGAAAACCTCGAACTCTATTAGCATTTTTAAGAGTTCTTTCTTTAACAAGACTGACAACTGGAAAATTCTTATACAAACAAAACTTGGAAAATGTCGCATAGTCAATACGGTTTTGCACCATTACATTCCATTTCTGAGGTATTTGTGGATAAATGTTAGAACCTGGTGACATGTCTGTGTAAGGCAGTTGCAACCAGCTGAACAAATAAACATTTTGACAAGTGGAAATAGTCATATTTTGGTGTTTTATTAATGGGGCGTATAAACGAGAGACATAATTTAAATTATTTTAAACCTAGCTTAGGATTAACCTTTACAGGTTGGACAAGGATTAAGCTTTGCTAGATTCGATGGATAAAAATACATATGTGTACATTTTTTTAGTGATAATTTCTCATCAGTTTTGAAGAGGCGAGCAATGGCCTTTACTCATTGAGAGGTATGTAAAATATATCAAGTTGTAAATCCAGCACGGTATTTGGCGATAGGGTTACTATATGAATTCTTGCTGCCTAACATGAGAAGGAGAAGCTTAGTTATGCATGGACAAAGTTCTGTGAATTGCACATCACCGCCGTTCCAAGAATAACAAACGTTGGAAGCATACATACTATTCTTTGCCAATCCACTAGATAAAGACCCTGAATACTGTATCAACGGATGATATGTAGCTTTTAATATGAATGAACCCCTTTATTAAAATGTGAAGATTACAATAAGGAGATTATCAAAAACATTTAAGAAGTATTATATGAAAACATTTAATTTTCCAATCATAATATAAAGGATATATATCCATACTGCAAACTTTCTAGCTGAAAATGAGGGCGAAAATATTGCAATATATGGACCTTTCATTAGATTCAATTTCTACTGTTATAACTCAAACGTTTTGATTTTTATAAAGCAGAACCTCATGAAGTTGAACGCTGAAACTAGTTTACATCGCAGAAATATATTTCAATGATTTCTCTTAAATTAGTGAGTTAAGTAACATTACTCATTATGAATGCTACATGCACATATATTTGTTTTGGAAAGGACATGAACTTTGATATAGGGAGACGTGAGCTTTGCCCAACAGGCGGATCATTTTTGGGGAAAGGAATGTGTTATGCAAGAATCTCGTAATTCCTCGCCACCCCATAGCACAGCCCATTTGCTTTAACCTGTAGCATGTAGCAAGGATACGCCACCAAAAATGTATATAAACGGCCGCTAAAACACCTGGGAAAAGCCGCAACACACTTGTTCTGCATTTTCTTACAGAAAAGTACATTTTGTCACATTGTAAAGACTTTCTTCTGGTGCCTCAATGTGTTAAATTGATGTTATTTATATTGTGAAAAATATTTCAACTTTCCCTTGAAACATGATCTGTTCAGTTTTATTCTATTATCTCAATTGTGAAACTTAATATTTATGGGTTGTTAAGACTTTTATTTGGAAGTCATATGTATTTGTAATGGTAGTATTGGCATATTAATGAATATTATCTCGCTTCATGCTCCATAGTTAGTAATTTCTTTAAATTCAATACCATTAAAGTTAATAAAACGCGATGTTTCCTTAGTTACAGTGCAGCAATCAACAATTTATCTTTACAACAAAATGATTTTGATATTAGTTAGAAATAGTTGGGTTTTTTACTATATTCTAAGCATATTTAATTTATCGTTGACTCGTTTGATATTTAATCATTTATTTCATATTTCAAGACAGAAATTATATCTCTAGAATCTATAACTTCATGTCTGTAATTTTCTATATAGAGTGATATTTTAATTTCTTAAAAAGCCTGTGCATCTGTAGAATTTTGGTTTTCTATTCTGTTTCTAGCATGGTATCCGCTCGGATTCCAGCAATTTAATCATCGTGAAGCGCACGGAATGACACTTTCGCAATCTATGCCATAATGCACCACTTATCTCTTTCGATCAGAGAGCTGCTCCACGAATAATTGGAATGGTCAAATGGAAAACTATCCTAACAGGTGAAAGCACATTTATCATAAAGTTTTATAAAGTAGATATATACCATAATAATTGATGGAAAATTTAGTATAACACAAATATTACTCATATGTCAGTTTCCGTATTTCTATTAAACATTCAGTCAAGTGGGGACACTCACATCAAGCTGTGCCCTCTCACTGTGATCCGGCAAATTATTATCTGCGCTTTCCGTTGTAATTGTGATGTTTTTCTATTAGCATTGATCTTGGTATACTGACACATTGTAGCAAGGTAAATCTGAGTGTGCGTTGTTCACTGTTATGGGAGCTCCATACAGAGTTACATACAATGTATCGCATGACCTCAGTTTAGGTTATTTAAAGTACTTGATACATTTTGCCGGCATGTGTATTTGGGGCAGGTAACTATTGACTACTTTCGTTTCATACCGACCTGACTCGCTGGTACATCTAACTGTTTTCCATATACAGATGAACAAGCGGATTTTCGAGTGCAAAATGTGATGACTTCATAGATTTTCTGAACTTTTACATTTAAAACGTACAGTTACAAAATGTTTCACTAAGATTAATTATATACACATATCTTCTTTAAGTTTATGAGACAAAATTATCGACGACAATTACGCCAGTAATGCATCCTCCAATAAGTAGTACTCGACAGTCTTAACTCATATGTGATATAAGCTCATCGCGGCTATATTTACATATAAAACTATTTCGTTTACATTTGCAATAATACCATGTATTCTATGATACTTGCACATTTATAGATCATTATATAGAGTTTCAACATGTTCAGTATATTTTGTATTTCTTTACTAGGAAATTAAATATAATACACTCACACAATTTGCCAGCTTAGATGAATAATTCATTTTTCATAAACATTAACGTTCTTGAAAATCAAAATACATCCTGTAATAGACAACATATGATTGTGTCGCAAACGTTCTGAAAAGTCAAAATGGGGTAATTCTCGTCATTTTTACCTTTTATGGTGGTGTGTTCGTGTGTAGACGTTGAAACCACTATTATAAAAGCCTCAGAGAAATAAATGAAAATGATACTGTGCACCTCTTAACTTAACACTTACTTTAATTAGGCACAATATCAACAAGAGTCTTGTAACAGTTCAAGGCTAGTTATATATTGATTAGGTGTGGAGTTTTAATGAATATCAATATTCTCGTAGGCCTCGCTCCCAGCAGTTTCCTGTGGAGCTCATTCTAATTTGACAGCAAATTTAAGGAAAATAATTGCCAGTGCATAAAAAACACGCTTTTTCTGATAAGCCAATATGATCCTCATTTTGCACCTTAGTTAGGGAATTGGAGTAATAACAAATAAAACTTAATTCTTAAAAGTATAGATCCCATACCAAATTTCTTGGTTAAATGATGTTAAAACTAAATGATTAAAATACCTTTTTAGTATGAGGCAAAGTGACTTTGATCATGATTTCCAAATGATTACATGTGAAATAATTGCATTAAATTAGCCCCGTATTAATATCGTATGACAGGTCTCTTTAAAAATACTTTAACATGCTGAAGTATTAACACTACTACTACTAATACTATTGCTACTACTATTACTACTATTGCTACTATTATTACTACCATTACTATTACCATTACTACTGCTATTACTACTACTACTACTATTACTACTACAACTACTACTATTACTACTACTACTAATACTATTACTACTACTACTACTACTATTGCTACCATTACTACTACTATTACTACAACTACCACTACTATTGCTACTATTACTACTACTACTACTATTACTACTACTACTACTACTATTACTATTACTACTATTACTACTACTATTACTACTACTACTACTATTACTACTACTACTACTACTACTACTACTACTATAGCTACTACTATTAATACTACTATTACTACTACTACCACCACTATTACTACCATTACTACTACTACTACTTTTACTACTACCAATACTACTATTACTACTATTACTACTACTATTACTACTACTACTACTATTACTACTACTACTACTACTACTACTGCTACTACTACTACTACTACTATTACCACTACTATTACTACTATTGCTACTATTACTGCTAATATTACTACTACTACTACTACTACTACTACTACCATTACTACTACTACTATTACTACTACTACTACTATTACTACTACTACTACCACTACTAATATTACTACTACTACTATTACTACTACTAGTACTATTACTACTACTACTACTACTACTACTACTACTACTACTACTATTACAACTACTATTACTACTGTTACTACTACTATTACTACTACTACTATTACTACTACTACTACTACAATTACTACTACTACTACTATTACTACTGTTACTACTACTACTACTACTATTACTACTACTACTACTATTACTACTACTACTACTATTACCACTACTACTACTACTACTACTATTACTACTACTACTATTACTACTACTACTACTACTACTGTTACTACTACTACTACTACTATTACTACTACTATTACTACTACTACCACCACTATTACTACCATTATCACTACTACTACTTTTACTACTACTACTATTGCTACTACAATTACTACTATTACTACTACTATTACTACTACTACTACTATTACTACTACTACTACTACTACTATTATTACTACTCATACTACTACTATTACTACTACTACCACCACTATTACTACCATTACTACTACTACTACTACTACTACTTTTACCACTACTACTACTATTACTACTACAATTACTACTATTACTACTACTATTACTGCTACTATTACTACTAGTACTACTACTACTACTATTACTACTACTACTACTGTTACTACTACTACTGCTACTAAAACCACTACTGTTACTACTATTGCTACTATTACTACTACTATTATTACTACTACTACTACTATTACTGCTATTACTACTACTACTACTATTACCACTACTACTATTACTACTACTACTACTATTACTACTGCTACTACTACTATTGATACTACTACTAGTACTATTACTACTACTTCTACTACTACTATTGC
>JAECUM010027131.1:0-34588 GCA_016617855.1 Megalonaias nervosa | reverse complement strand
GAGATTTGTGTGTGTGCGCGCTTGTAATTAATTCGTCTTAACATGGTAAAGAGTCCAACATCCATACTTCAAGAGAGGTTAATGTTTGAACTTCAAGTAGATTAAACAGTTTATTTGCTGTAATCTTCTGTGGAATCTAAATTATATAATCGGAACACCCGTTTCAATTAACCCTAGAATAATGTTGAAAATAATTATGTAAAATCCCTGTCATCTATGGCACAAAGGACTGTTGCACATTCCTGGAATTGTGCGTACCATGCAGGACAATAAATGTTACTTTTTGTCCAAACTTTAATCAAAGATTTGAAACACCCGGTAATAAGATCTTACACTTGACACAAACTTCATCACGTGCTTAACGCGAAAATTGGATTCCTGCAACTCTCTCTCTCTCTCTCTCTCTCTCTCTCTCTCTCTCTCTCTCTTTACACACACACACACACACACACACACACACACACACACACACACACACACATTAAAGGGTCCATGTTGTTGTCAAAGAACAATGTAACCTCCTACGAAATAATCACGTTGGACCGAACTTAGGCATTCTCATAGAATATTAAGGATTAGGAAGAAGACAGCTCCGGTGGCCTAAGTGGTTAGAACATCCGCCTCGGATGCGGAGGTCGCGGGTTTCGAATATCGGTCGATTCATATCAAAGACTTATAAAAATGGTACTAGCAGCTCCTTGGTTGGCGCTCAGCATTAAGATGTTAGTGTTAGGACTGGTCGACCTGGTGTCGGGATAATGTGACTGGGTGGGACATGATGTTACATGTCTGCGGCATGATGCCCGTGCTAGACATCTCTGTGAACTGCCACACTGCAGATATGGTAGCAGTATGACTCAAATTGTTAATGCTATCAAAATCTCTCTCTCACACACACACACACACACACACACATTTCAATGAAGAAAGGGTTAATTTACGCAAAGGAAATACAGCAATAGATTCGTTGCGTAAATATCCAATTAAGAAGAACTTAGACCCAGATCGGCCATTGCAAGATGCACCTGTTGATAAGGGTCCTCCCTGATTGCTTCAAGTCATAGGTACAAGAAACAGTATAAATGCAGATCCGCCGAATAATTAGGCGCCATTAGTTCAGTTCGACGCTCTTCTTAGTTGGTGAGTTTTATACACAGATACTAACGGTATACCAGGTCTAGCTTGTCAGGTCCAACATGACATACCAACCATTTCTTTAGTATACAAGGGCAACAGTGTCAGGTCCAATATAATATACATGCCATTTCTCAACACTGTCAGGTCCAATACAACATACATGCCATTTCTCAACACTGTCAGGTCCAATATAACATCCATGCCATTTCTTCCTTGCCATTCTTGTATTATGTGAATATGATTCTGTTTCATCAATGAATTAGAAGATTGTTTATGTACATTTTGTATCTTGTATACATGTCGAACTGGATAGACTAAACTTTCTTTGGCTTTGGAGAGAGAAGGGTTGAGGTGGGTGAGGCTTGGTAATGCCACTGTTTTGATGTTTGCAAGTCTAAACAGTACAGCATGGAACATAATTGCTGATTTTTTATCTTTTGTTAAAATTCCTGATTATTAATGCCGATAAAATAGGCTTATCTAATAAGTGCATAAACTCGAGGTGCTTTAGGAGACAAATTTATAATTTATAGACACAAGGCTGCGTTACATCGGGATTGCTACGTAGCCCCACTTTGTTGGGGGTGGGTTGTAGTGGAAATTTGGTTATCGTTATCTAGAGGGTGATCGCCTTCGGTGTTATTGCCCGGATCGAGTAAATATCAATATAAAGTGTGAAACTTATAGGTGGAATAGATAGAGATCTGAGCAGATATATAAAACAGAATGACACGAGCCCCGGGACATGAAATAACAATTTAATCAATTACATAAACAACCGTCATAATGCATTACATTAGGAAGATACACATCTTTTTGAAATAAATCATTCAACGAATTTCAAAACACAAATATACTTATATAAATAGCCGATCTATTTTAAATGATAGAATTAGTTCATCACAGAATCGAGTGAACAATCGAATTCATTGCCTTGTACAACTTCATAACCTGATTATTTCCGGTTCATTCCAACTTCACTGTGACTGTTCTTTTTTTTGGTTCTTTCCATGTTTCTTTTCTCTTCTCCAAACTCTCTATCGTATCGCCTCTTTCGGCCCTCGAACTTTGTGTGGGTAGGTGGATATGTAAGTACGTGATATGTATATACTTCGATAGGTAGGTACGTGGATACGTCCCGTGGAGCTATTTCACCTTCCAAAAATAAACAAAGAAGCAACCTAAATCTTCTGTCAGATATCCTACTGAAAATAGATCATTACTCCCCTCTCGTTATGTCAGATATAGTTCTATCGGAATTCAAACAGATACCAAAGGCTATCTGGTCAAGCTAAACGTGGCAGACCAAAAACAAACCTAGTTTCGTAAGATTAATGTACTTCCTAACGGCTATTTCAACCTGACTCACATTATCCTCCCCCGAGACATCAGTTCCGGTCTCGTCTCAGTTACACAAATGAATGAATGAAATTCATTACATGGCTTAACTACGTTATTTCTAGCGAATACACACATTCAAGTCTCTAGCATATATGAAATCTCACTTCATGGTTTAACAACGTTAATTTCAGTCAATACGCACTCAAGTCTTTATCATACGTGAAATCATCTAAGGTCGGTGAATTCACACAGATTCTCGTAACTCATATCAACTAAAGTAAGGCATGAAATTCTTAGATACATATTTTCCTAAAACAATCAAGACAACACATTCAAATAATTCGTCAAACATATATAAAGAATATCATTGTACGGATTCATATAGATGAACTCACACAGTTGTATTCATATCAAGAAAATTGATCTACGAATTTAAACAAATAAATTCATGCAAACATAAGCAAATAAATCAAACAAATCGTTATATTGATATCAATGAATTACATGAGACTGGCGCAAATACCTTGTGTTTTCAAGCTTCGCTCGCTTCTACCGCCCAAATCGTGTCCGTTGACTTTCCAGACATCCGATCCCTTGGATAATTATTTTACGAGTGAATTTCTTCTAAATTCAAACTCGAAGTCTCCTACATTTGTTTTCTCTTGCCGAAAAGTGACTAAAAATTTTGCGATGGGACATATTAAAACCAAGAATTTCGTGTGGGAATCACGCCCCTTATTTAGCGTAACCAATCCGGATTAAATATCTCTCCCGCCTTTAATAACTAGGCGTCAAATTGTAGTCTGCGTGACCTCTAGATTCCCAAATAACTAATTCTGGAAAATCTCAAATCTGACAATTCCAATACAAGACCGAAGTTATCCCTATTCTTCCAGTCTGTCTGACTTGTTAAATGAACGAATGTTTAATTAAGAATCGTTCTCTCCTGACGCAGCCATTAACAATCCGTGCGTTATGATGATTTAACACGCCACGGTCCCCATAAATCTAATTAATCGTTCACTTGCCCAAATTAATGTGCTCTTCATAGATCGACAGAAATTTGCACCCTTACAGGGATCAAGCCACAACCGTGACGCATGCTGCGTTTCATCCGGATCAAACCATAACCGTGACGCATGTCGTGTTTCGGTCAAATAGGATGTTATTTTACCTGTAATTCCAGGCTATTGGAGGTGAATACATCCAATCACTCGCGCTTCGGGAAAGTTACATACCGTTTTACTACACAGGGCCTAAAAACTATTTACGCTGTAAGTGAGCAATATTTGGGGATTGTAGTGTGGATAATTGTCTAATTTGAAACATTTCATACCATAATATGTAGGAACAACCAATATTTTTTTTAAGTGGGTGGGGATGGGACATATTGCATAGAAATTCAACCACTGCCACGGCAGTCATTAAATGATGGATTTTCATTTTGGTTAATTGCGATGTTTCATGAAGTTTTTTTAATTATAGTTAAAAAATCAATCAGGATAACCGATTATCGATGATTAATTGATTTGCTGAAATGTACACGTTTTCTAAGCCTACTAGTAATTTTTTTCACGCTAAAATATACTGTAATTAGACCCATATGCAATTCACTCCACCGCAGTCCCCTCTCCCTTTTCCACACTCTTCCGCGTCTTTCTTTGACGTAGGGAAGAGTGTGCTATATACTTGCCTTCTAGTGCAGCAAACATTCAAAGCCGAACACCGTATATTATGATTTGTTTGAAAATTAGCAGGAACGTCGAGGTGAGTGACTTTGCGATTTCCAGATAGCTACTGCACCCCCTGTTCCCTCCAACTCGGTTTACGGTAAACATGTGCATACTTACATCGCATTCTGCTTGACAGATGACTGCTTTAAGTCGACACACTTGAGGAAGGGTTATAATTCCAATGTAAACTGATGTACAATTAGATCATTTATCTGCTGTAATACTATTTGAGGCGGTGCTTCATATGTTCACGCTCTGGTAGTGAACATATGGCGTTACCGGGCGTGTCTTTGCCATAGACTTGTGGTAATCGATCTGTGTGGTAAAGTGAATTGCAAATGTAGATCATGTTTGTATTTGACGAAATTTGGCATTTCTAGTGATATGCAGATGATCGGATTATGTATTGTTGCATTATTAGTAAATGTGTTTAATATTATATTTGGATGTGGTAACATTTTTCTGATAACTATACTTTGTAATGTTGTAAATATAACGGTTTGTCTTATCACATATGCCAACATAGGCCCTCCAAATGTCATCAACCATAACCCATGAAGTGAGGAAAATGAATTTTCTGATTCGTCACGTGATCAGAAAAATAAAATTTGTTCTCTACACTTTATGATTGATAAAATATGAAAGGTCCTGTAATAACAACTGGACGATGAAGCTAAGACAGCGTCATGCACACAATTGATGTGCCGAAAAGTAGGACGTCTATGAGCACAAGTAATGGGAAAAGTGCCGGCCTCCACTGATGGTGCAAGATATGATATATATGATCAAGCTAAACATCCAGTTTTACTTCAGGACAGATATCATTTTGATACAGAGTTCATTTCTGTCTAGATTACACTTTACTGCCAGCTTTTCTGTCCCCGGGAGAGCTAGCTACGTTGGCCTATTCAGCGGGGCGCAAAAGCCAGGTTTAACACAGCTGTGTGCACACGGAAGTCGGATGGAGTAGCTGACGAAAACTGTTACTATACAGGGAAATTCATCGTGGTGTACAACGATAGCTGACTGTAAGTGAAGTTAGGTGTTTTTTTCTTTCATCATTTCAAGCCATCCAGGAAACAAACTCATTATCATGCATTGCTTATAAATGAAATGTTTCCGCAACATTTCAGACAATATGTACTGATTTTTGTCCATAAGATTTCTTTCTAGTTAACCGATCCGCTGGTGTAAAGCGTCATGTACTGTCATTAACACCGCGTTTCTTATTTAATGAAGCTTATTACCAAAATGTTACCATAGTTCTGTGGAATAAAGTTCCTCTTGTTTTTAAAAACTATGGTCTTGTGCATCAGCATCAACACTTGCTTGCATTATTACAGAAAACTATATAACATATTATGGAATCATGCTAATGAAGACAGTTCCGGACATCTTACAGATTTATACCTTATAACGAATATTTCAATATTTAATTCGTTTCTGTCTAATATTATTTTAAACGCTATAGCTCTGTGTGAGTTTGAGTAATACAGCAATGATACATCATAGACCGAATGCAAAATTTACGAATAGGATAGATTACTGTCATTTTCGAAAGGATGGACCTAAATGCCAATTAAACGCAACGGCGCAAACAATACACTTTATGCGAGCTGTTTAAAGATAAACAACAACTTAAACAGAGTTTAAAGCCTCGTGGTTTGTTTCTTCCACAAAGTGTATGCAATGTTGCAACTGAGTTCACGAAATAAGGCTAACCTTTCTGTTGATCCATAAAAATAGAACCTCTAGTCCATCTATACAGTATGAAAACTTCGACATTATTTCTCTGAACATTGTTAGACTTGGACTGGACAGTTAAATAGGTGTAGATCAATCAAAATAGGATTTTGGTCACTCAGTATAGGACTCGGCTAGTCACAATAGGCATTGGTCAGTCAGTATAGTTATTGGTTAGTTGTACTGAGTATTTGTCAGTCACATTAGGTGCTGGTCAGTGAGTTGATCCGTCAAAAAAGATATTGGTCAGTAACATTAAGTATGGGTAAGTGAAAATAGGCGTTGGTCGGTCCCAACATGTGCTGATCAGTCAGAATAGATATTGGTGTTTCACGGCACAGTACTACAAGGTTATTTAATGCAATTAGCACTTGGAATAAAGTGACTTGCCCAAGGACACACTACGATTGCTGACCCAGGTTGATTTGATGGAAGGATTCGAACCAGTACCCTTTCAACTGCAAGTCCGGTACAGCAACAACTGTATCATCGCAGTACATGTAAAAACTGTTAGGATATCAAACAACATTATAACTGTAGCAAATTAGCAACACTCTAACTGATACATTAAAAAAGAATGACAATAACTTTTAAAAGCCCCAAAAGAAACCAGCGCGACTCTTTTTCTTTTACAACGGCAAAGTCACACAAATACTTAGAATAAATCAATATTCTGCTTTGTGCGTTATGCTATTATCCAATGTAGTATTTACTATCAGTGCATGTGTGACAGATGTCTATTTAAAAAAAATAACAACAAAACAAACGAAAACAAATAAGCCCCTTAACAAACCTGTCAACATGACAAAACAAGTTTCTGTTAAGTATCCCTAGAGATTTCTACTCTCATTGATTCTTTGCGGAAGGCAATTACAAAACAGGGACAGACGAGAAACAAGGAACACAAAAGAAAGAACTGAATTTACAAAACTTGACATGACTATGTCTAATGGATGTATTGTTTGAAAATGTTTGATGTCGTGCTGAGTGGTTTGAATTCCGACGTTCAGGGCAATTTAATTGTCCTGCCACTTGCCATGATGATCACGCAAAGGACGACAAAGTGCTGTAGTGGTAAATATAGTCCGATCTAAGTGGTTTTTTTTTCTTCTGAAAAACATGGAATGATTGATTTATTGTTCAAGATTTCTTTGTCAGTCTTTGGTTGCTGCATTGTCCAGCAAACAGTTGTTATATGGCAATGGTTGAAGATCTTACAAGTTTAGTTCTAACTCACAAAAAGTCTACAATCGATGCTTGATAAAATACATAAATATTCATTAAGATGGAGAGGAACTGTCAAACATTCTTGTGCAATTGTATTTGCATCACAGCACTTTCAAAAAACAATATAATGATGAGGAAAGATGCCAAGACGATAAAAGACCTTTCCACTTTCATTTGGTAATGAAACAATGAACGAACTAGAACAGATCGTAGATGCTGGCATTTATCATCACCATTTTAGTAGGCACAGAATACGAGTGAACAAGCAGGACGAAGGCTTGTGATGCCTTGCTCAGCTTTACGGGACGTATACCAATTGGATTCAGTTCCATAATTAAGTGTATGTAGGTACCTAATACTTTGTTCAACTTTCATGGATGTGGGACTTGGACCAGTTGGATTCAAACCCATAATTATATGTATTACGGCGCGTTACGCTTTCTTCAGTTTTACAGGCGTGGGGCTCAGACCAATAGGATTCAAACCCGTAATTATATGTATCACGGCGCGTTACGCTTTCTTCAGCTTTACAGGCATGGGGTTCAGACCAATAGGATTCAAACCCATAATTATATGTATCACGGCGCGTTACGCTTTCTTCAGCTTTTCAGGCATGGGGCTCAGACCAATAGGATTCAATCCCATAATTACCATAAGTCTGTTCAAGAAGGTAGTAATCCTTTCCTTGCAGTATATGACAATGAGTTGTACAATACTTTATGGAATAGCTTTTTAAGAGATGAGTAAATTTCAACACTTCATAACAAAGAAAATAAATACAAAAATTCCATATACAGACACGTTTGATATATGCGAACGTGTGCTGGTATTCTTCCAAATTGCAGACAAACTTTGAAATAAGCATATTAATACTTTTCAAAATTAATATATTTTCAGAAAGAATCGCTCTCTGGGAAATCATGCAACGCAGATTCTAAATGCATCAAACCCATCATCAGCTGCTCCAAAATATCGCTTTATGACCGTCATCAGCTGCTCCAAAATATCGCTTTATGACCGTCATCAGCTGCTCCAAAATATCGCTTTATGACCGTCATCAGCTGCTCCAAAATATCGCTTTATGACCGACTTGCTGAATATTTTAAGTAAATACATCTTGACTGAGTCTGTAATTTTATATTTCAATGCTAATCACTATTCAAAAAAAAAAAAAAAAAAAAAAAAAAAATAGAAAAACCCCCTAATTGATGAATATGCCGAAGCAGAGTTGTCAGCTAAAACTGAATATGATAGATTTAAAAAAAATTCTCCATAAGCTAGAACTGAATATGATAGATTTAAAAAAAATCTACATAAGCACAATAACCCATTATTTACATATCAGCCACAGTTATTTCTACATCACAAACATGGCTGATTGGTTTCGATAACTTTGACTCACGGTTGATTGAAGTAGAGGTTTCGATAACTTTGACTCACGGTTGATTGAGGAAGTTACACAGTATGTAGCAAATGTGATAATTTAATTACAGATGTCATATAGTGTTCGATCAGGCCATTCCACGTTAAGAATGAATAATGAATTTCTCGACGATCAACCAAATCTTATTCATCTATATACTGATTGTACTAAAACTACAGTCTCCATTTCTGCCAGATAAATACATGGACGTGTTTTATATTAGATACTTGTATGAAGAGACATCACACTTTATATAACAGGACTTCATCAGTCCTGTCAAGCATACAGCTGATTATTTTGGTGTGTTGTTATATACTGGATTATTATTATATGCACATTTTTTCTCCGTTAACTTTACATTGTCAGAATCGTTCAGTATTTCCCGATATTGCACCCTCGAGCTGAATTCATACTCAATGCACACGAATAAAGGAACTACTTTCTAATGTAAACAAACAATTTTTTTCTGAATGAACTAAAGCAGGTATTTCATGGACTGCCATATACCAGCAAATGTTTCATGGACTGCCACATAGCAGCAGCTTTGGCACATTCCGCGTTAACTTTTTTGATACAATGTTTCAGATTTAGGCTAGTTATAGACGCCAGACAGGGTCCTCACAATAACATGCAAGTTATAATACATAAACTGTCTTCTTTAGCTGGCAATAAAAGTGGCAAAAATATACTTACAATTTTACATCCTGAATTTCCTCAAAATATACTTTCGTAGTTCTGCAAATCCGAATTACATGAGCCATGTCATGGGTTCTCAAGGTTGATTACACATTTCGAAATTGTACTGTAATTTCGAGTATATTCCAAGTGCAGTTACATCCTCCTTACTGCACTCAAAATGAAATAAACATTAAATTCCACAGCGTCTTTTCGATAATTGCAACTGAAAGACTTCATATTTTTCCGACATTATGATCTGAATCATTCAATGACAGAACAGAAACACGCACGCCGATGTCAACACACTTCAATAACATTAAATTGGCAGACGCTGCTGGAATCCGATGTAAGTTACTTCATGTAGATAAATCCAGACCATAATCACGAAATTGCGTCGAATCAACAAAAATACCAAAACGTATTCATTCCAGATCAAATGGAAAAGAAGTTGTTGCAATGCGTATTCATTAACAATATTACTCCAAATTTCAATTTTAAGTAGACCAAACGCCATTTTCTTTCGAAACCTACGTCTAGCGCGCGACCAACTTCAAATTTGTCTGGGCGGAGTTACGTGCGCATTAATAATGTTGTGTAATGATGCAGCTACGCTTGTATATTTAGTTTGGAATACGGCATACATTCAGTTACTTTGTTTATTGTAGTGTATTTTTGTTTATATATTTAAGCATTGGGTAGAATAAGAAAATGAGCATATAATAAAAAGGTTTATATATATATATATATATATATATACATATATATATATAAGACAAGAATATGATGCGTTGCTGAGTATCAGTGAATATATTTTATAAGACTGACGTGTTGCTGAGTATCAAATGAATATATTTTATAAGACTATATAAGACGCAAATATGACGTGTTGCTGAGTATCACTGAATATATTTTATAAGACTATATCGGACAAGAATATGACGTGTTGTTGAGTATCGCTGAATATATGTTATAAGACTATAGAAGTCAAGAATATGACGTATTGCTGAGTATCACTGAATGTATGTTATAAGACTATAGAAGTCAAGAATATGACGTGTTGCTGAGTAATCTGATTTAAAACCCGACGAAAATTCCTTCAATCGGAGACAAAGCATCACCATTATTTATCCGTCAATTACTCTTTAAAATTTACGGTGAGAAAATATTTGTTCTGGTCAAATGGTATTCTTTCGTGGCCGTTTTAGATTAAAATCTAAACCAGTAATTATTATTGTTCCCTTTTATTAACGAAGTAACTTCGAAACGAGCATGCTTATTCGCTTTTGACGCTGTCCTTCATCTGCTTTTGAGATAGAACTGCCTTCATCCCCGATAGCAATGGTTTCTACTTTTATTATTATGTGATATTCAAATAAAATTTGGAATACATTCGATATTGGCAGTTTTGTAAAACGTTTATATTTAACTATTTATGGTGTTTCTGGTTCACATATTGGATGTTAAATTATAATACCGATAGATAATCTTCATTTTTTTTCGTGAGCTTAAGTGCTGCGGAATGTGAGAATTCTGTTACATTGCACATTTCTATATCGAGAATGTTCATTTAAATAAAAATTACGCACTTTTTTCCTCCCTAAAATCTTTACCAATATTATGATCCTAGACCTTCTTCTTAAACATCTTGCATCCTTTGTAAGCAACTGACCGAATAACAGCGGTCGAATGAAATAGAATTAAGTAAATCAATCTCCTTTTCTTGGTTTAGAACAAATATTCAAATTTCTCGAGAAACTCGAAATTTTTGTGCTTTTGTCTATACTTCCAATTCCATCTTGTTACAAAATCTTAGAAAAGAAAACCAAACAGAGAGCTATTTGTACAGGACGATGCAAGTCACTAACGCACTGACTTTTGACGAGACTGTTTGTTATTTCTTCTGATAGTTATTACTTTGAAATGTCACCTTTGGCATTATATTACTACCTCCATCCGCTCGTCCAAAACATTCTACATAGATGTAAGCTGATTTTCTTGCTTGTTGAATAGAGAGCTTCTTATAATTTCTAAGGTCACTTACCAGTAAAAGCACAGAACTGTAACTACAAAACATGTGTTTACATTTGTTGCCTTTTCTGTGCTTGGATTTAAAATTAGTGCTGCTCTAGAATCTTGTATATAAATATGGTGTAAGAAAAAATGCACTATTTTGAACGAATGAGTGAACAAAGAAACAAGTGAATGGATAAATGAATAAATAATTGAATAAGCAAATAAATGGATATATTGGTACATTAATAGCACGTTAGGTGACTAAATTAGAAATGCAGCAGCTTAAGATCAAAGAACAAGTTCAAACTTAATAGGCATTGGTCTCAAAAGAGGCCCATTTTTAACCTCTTAAAATAACATATCTACAAGCCAATTTTTAGAACAAATATTTATTTTACAATTTAAAAAAAAGATGCAAGTGGGCTAAAATAAAGTGAGATTTCAGTTTTGACTTGAACTCAAATAAGGACCAAATTAGTCATGCTGTTTATCGTTTGTTGATTAGGTTAGATTTTCCTCAATCTTAAAACAATACAAAACAAATAAGTTTCAAATACATAAACCTTAGTTTGACCCATTACGATTTGCGGTAACAGTTATTTCCAACCTTCTCCCCCCCCCCACGTCTTACTCAAAGCTCTTGAGGGTTCCACACACACACACACACACACACACACACACGCAGTTACGGCAAATATGTGTTTACTTAGAGCACATTCCGTTTCAAAGGCTTTTTAAGTCGACACGCCCAAGGAAAGGTTATATTATACATTGATGATCAATCAAGTCATTTATCTTCATTAATAGTAATTTAAGTGCTCAGTGCTACGTGATATTTTCACGCTCTGACAAGTGAACACATGTCATCAATGGCAGTGGGGGTGGGGTGGGGGCAGGGGTGTCTCATTGTGATAAAGTGTGGTTAATGATCCAGGTGTGAAATGTAGTTGCAAAATTGATCATATTAGTGAGTGAAGAGATTTTTAACATTTCTAGTGATATGCCTATGTTTAGGTATTATTACCTTAGTAACATTCGTGTTTAATATTATATTTGGATGGTAACATTTTCTGTAACCAAAGTGTTGTGTTGGTACATTTAACGATTTTTCCCCACAGGCCTTCCAAAGTTCATTAATCATAGCCCAAAAAGTGGAGAAAATAAATTTCCTGATTTGTCTCCGAATTAGAAAATGTATCCGATATCTCCCCACCAAAACCACACCCTTTTCCTTTCCTAGACGATGAAGCTTAGACCGAATGTGCTCGTCCTCGGCATAGTTGTTTGTTACTATCTGGCTATTACTGCTGTTCTGAGACGGATCATCGGGCACCCAGCTGATGTGCTGAAGAACTCAGGGTACTAATTATATTGAAGAATGGGAACCAGTCTAAAAAGAGGTGAAGATTAATTTGTGTAAATATAGGTTTGGATGGCGATGATTTGTTGATAATAAGAAGCACAATTTGAGGGAAAAGAACCTTTTTGAGAGTTTATTCTGTCTGTAACTGAAAAAAGTAGAGGCAATATTTTATTTATGGAAATTCAGTCCTTTAACAAAAATGACTTTGGTAAACTTAAATTAGAACCTGATTCTTTTGTTGAATTGAAAACACGTGTTTCAAACACATTTAGTTTACAAAAATGCCGCAGTTCATATCGTTTTCTCTACAAAAAGCTTACATCATGGATATGTTATACTGATAAAAAAAATTAAGGTTCGATCACGAATATTCAGAAATTTGAAGTCACTGGCTTTATAATATAATGATGTTTCCACAGATTTACCCTAGGAGCTGAATTAGTGTCGTGAGTCATATAGAGAAAAATGGCCTTGCAGTGGTTCCATATATGCATGCACAATTAAATTTACTAAAGATGCAAAATTCTAGTCTTGTTTGTGGATAACAAACAAAATGAATAACTTTCACGTTCAGATATGACAACTGTTGCCATGAAAGGGTGTGTGCGTGTAGAGTGTGCAGATTTGACTATGCTAGGCGGGGTATTTTCGCACATAGGTTAATATCTATGTAATCAAATATATAATGTTTACACATTTTACCATTTGTATAGTAAGTATGGTCATCAATTTGATATTTCCTAGTTGTTTTGAAACATTACGCTTCGGATATCATCACTTTAGGTCTCTACCAAAATGCTTAGTGCTGTTAATCCCTCACGACTTCGTGTTCCAACAATTTCATTCGTTTAATGTTTTGATGTTTTATATTTTGTACTAAAATTGGATTATGCCCATCATTCTCTAGTTTTGAATTATATGTGTTCTATGAGGAATTTTAGGTAATTAATGTCATTTAAATCTCCTTTTCTTAACTAATACATGCACTTACACACTGACCTTTTTACTCATTTATTGCTATTACGACAAAGTTGACAGTATATTCCAATCTTAAATTGAAGATTGATAATTGGTGATAGCAGACAGTGAAACTCTTGATTCGACATATTTATTTAAACATTTCTTCTGATTTTCTGAAATGAAGCTCAAGTACTTAGATGTCGCCTGCAATGCACCATTGCTATCGTTTGTATGTATGAACTTACAATATAATTTAATATTCACTAATGTAATCTTTGAGAAACAGGACAATGTGCACTGTTTACTTATGGATCCTACTTCTCTCCGTAGGTCTGTCAAGTAAGTCAAGGGTTTGATATAGAACTCGATATATGAATTATTGGAATAATGGGAACCAGTCTAGAAATGGGTGAAGATAAAATGGAGTATGTATTGGTTTGGCTGGCATGATTAATTGAAAACGAAAATAAACATTTTAGTAAAAAGAATCTTTTGAGGGCTTATCCCATTTGTAACTGAACATATAGATTCAAAGTTTTATTGATGGAATTTCAGTCCTTTTACAGATTTGACTTGGGAGAACTCGTTGCTGAAATCAGAAGCCGATTCGTTTGGTAGGGGAATTGAAAACACATGTTTCAAACACATGCATATAAATATACCGACTCTCATTTATATATATGCCATGTGTTGTGATTAATACTGCATTGGCTATTTAGTGAAGATTATTTCTTCAAGGTTTACCTTGGTTTAGCAAGACAGATTTTTATTCAGCGAGCTCAGGTACTGTGTTCACAATATCACGCAAGTCTGACGTTTAAAGGGATGCCATACCTAATTTCAGAAATCTATAAAACTTATTATTGAAAGATATTATTGAAGACATAAATCTATGTAACTAATCCACAGCACCTACTTTCAATATCTGGAATGGCTTATTTATCATACTCCCATACCAGTCAAACCTGAAAGAAATGCATAAAACAGCTTCTGTTTAGTCTGTCATTCTGACAGAATTGTTTTACATAATTGTATCAACATAGAAAGCTTGATCGAAGGTAGATGATTTAAAAAAAAAAAATTAAATAGAAAGAAAGAACAAAAGAAAAAATGTTGTTTTCAAAAGTATAATGATAATTGTTTATGACTGCTTATTACACATAGATTATTATGGGATATGTTTTGTAATTCCAATCTACTAGTCAGAGAGTAGTAATTCAGAGAATACATTCTACAGGTCCGGCTCTTCTCGTGCAAGTTTTAGTGGATTAGCGTGCGTTGATGTTTGGTGAGCGAATCAAAAGGCAGGGCAGAAACTATCGAAAATAACGAAAGACGCCTCCTGTTACGGATACATGTGTCGTCTATTTAATTTATAATATAATTTTATTTAATTCATTTGGACAATCTTTTAAGTCAGTCGCTGGCTAGCACTATAGTAAAGTACATGTACAGTACGTTGTAGGAATCTCGTTCATAAACCAAGACCGATTGCTGAGGTAAAGTCAATAACTATTTAGGTCAAATGAGACACGCATTAATTTGAATGGCGGTCATGTCAACATAGCATGATTCTAGGGAGTACATGTGCCCTGCAGAGCTATCAATCACAACGTAATTGTTGATTGGTTCACTAGTTTCAGAAGGTCATAACATTGTTTCAGTTATTTAGAAATAATCCGATTAATAGTCCGAGAATCTTTTTGAGAATCAGATATTCCCGATTTGGTGCGTATATAGAGACTATATTATGATTATACACGCACCACGTATGCTATGTCAGTTTTGCAAGAGTCGTTAAGAAATATTTATTCATGTATAATATTTGTTCGTTGGAGTTAGCAGAGTCGAAAATCTTTAATTTAAGCAGTCAATAACTATTGGATGATGTAAATTTATTCAAGGACGTGAATATTTAAATAATTATATTGGATTTTGCAAAGGTTTCAAAGACTTCAGTGATATTCTACGTTCACGGGATTACCTTGAAGTAAAAACATCTATATTTAGAACTGTGATTTTTCAGTGGCACATAAACACATTAGAACCTTCATTTGCAATGCTTTTGGACAGTTTCCGAAATAATGTGAAATTTATAGTACAGTTTAGGATAATATTTTAGGAATTCATACATGTAAGGTATTTTTAATTCTTTCACTTTGTCTGCTTTTATATTTTATTTAAATAAATTTCTAGTTTGGAAAACTGAAACCTTGTTTGATTTTACCTGGTCTAGTTATTTAAGTCTAAGCCCGCAGGCGTAACACTCCAACGAAAACTGAGTTTTGTTAATATTCTTTCCAGAATATTAATCTGTTGTTGATCGTGCATCAATGCTGCTTTCGGTTCAATTAAAGAAAAAAATATCTTTGCTACATTTGTAAATTTGTAAAATTTTTTACGAGTATAAATATTTCCAGAAAAGGACAGATAGGAAATTATTACTCCAATGCTTGTTACCATGAAACACGCTTAATCCCAGTAAGGAGTACACACACACACACACACACACACACACACACACACACACACACACACACACACACACACCCCGGTTGTGTTTAGTTCTCAGTTTTGGTTCAGGCGTTCGATTAGAGGCATATGTTACATGATGTACTGCAAGATGTCATTGACCACTCACCCAAGAAGGATATTCTGTTTGTACAAGGAGACTGGAATGCAAAGGTGGGAGTTGATTCATAGACAAACTGGCAAAGCACCTGTGGACCCTTCTGCAATGCAGAAACAAATGAAAGAGGACTCAGGCTCTTGGAGTTTGCTGCCTACAACAATCTTGTGCTAGCCAACACATTCGGCCCTCACAAAGCATCTAGAAGATGGACCTGGCACAGTCCAGATGGACAACATCACAACCAGATTGACTACATCTTGGTGATAAAACGATTCTGCACAGGACTGAATATTGCCAGAACACGAAGTTTTCCAGGAGCAGATATTGGAAGTGACCATGATTAATTAATGACAATGTTTCGCCTCCACCTGAAAATGATCAAAAAGGCTAACCAACCAATAATCAGATTTGACCTTGAAAACTGAAAGATCCAAAAGTCGTAGAAGCCTTCCAAGCAACGATGGGTGGTAAATTTGCGCCTGTGATAACCCTGGACAGCCAAGACACTGACCTGGAGTCCTTAACAACCACATTCAACACAGGTGTGACTAGCACAGCTAGCGATATCTTTGGCAAATATCGTCGAACAAAGAAACCTTGGGTCCCAACATATGTCCTCGAACTATGTGACAAAAGTAGAGAACTGAAAAAGAGAAAAGGAGATCATAAAGGAGATAGAAAACACAGAGAGATAAACAACATGATCGGAAAAAGCATGAACAAGGCAAAGGAATCCTGGATAGAAAGACAATGCTGCAAAATCGAAGACAGTGTGAGTAGAAATGACAGCAAAATGGCATATCAACTGGTGAAAGATCTCACAACCCATAAACAAGGGAAAACTACCACCATCCAAGACAAATCAGGAAAATGCCTCACAGAAGATCAAGAGATCTTCAAGCGATGGACAGAATACTGCTCCGAATTGTACTATCATAAGACCCAAGGAGATCCGGCAGTACTAAATTGCCCTCAGGCAGAAGAAATTGATGACAACCCCATTCTTCGTGAAGAAGTAGAAATTGCAGTTAGGTCACTAAAGAAAGGAAAGTCAGCCGGCATTGACAACATACCAGCGGAGCTCATTCAAGCAGGAGGAGAAGAGATAGTCACAGTCGTAACAACAATCTGCAACAAGATATGGCAGACAGGAGAATTGACCACCACATGGACTCAGTCCTTGGTCATCGTGCTCACCAAGAAAGGAAACCTACAGCTATGCCAAAACTACAGAACCATCAGTTTGATCAGTCACCCGAGCAAAGTAATGCTGAAGATAATTATCAACAGACTAAAGCCTCAAGCAGAGAAAATTATTGCTGAAGAGCAGGCAAGCTTCCGAGAAGGAGACCAATATGGAAAGATACCAACATTATTGATTTTGGTTCCAAAGTAAGGCTGATGCGCTCGATTGTCATATCCATCTTTCTGTATGCTTGTGAAACATGGACGCTCACATCAGATCTACAAAGAAGGATTCAAACCTTCGAAATGAGATGCTACCGCAAGATCTTGGGCATCTCATACATTGACCATGTAACCAACGAAGAAGACCATAACAGGATCCAACGAGCCATCGGATCCTATGAAGACCTCTTGACCACTGTAAAAAAGCGCAAACTGAAGTGGTACGGTCATGTCTCAAGATCATCTGGACTGGCAAAAACAATCTTACAAGGCACAGTGCGAGGGGCAGAAGAAGAGGAAGACAAAAACGGTGGGTAGACAACATTATGGAGTGGACGTGCATGGATTTGGAGATTCCCAAAGGGCAGTAGAGAACAGGGAAAGAAGGAGAGAATTGGCTGTAAAGTCAACTGTGGTGCCCCAACGACCTCTTGGGTTAAGGGATTTATGATGATTATGTTGATGATGATGATGCACAAGGAACACGGTTGGTTATGCGACTGCAAGCAAACTGAATTTGTCATCTGGGGAAACGACTTTAGAATGCAGCAAAACAGATAAGTAATAAGAGACAAAATTTAAACAAAGTCATAACTAAAATACTTAGAAATTCATTTAGTAAATCTTTGACTACAGTTTTACGGCGACAACTACTTCGTACCTGACATTTAGAAGATTTTGTTACATTTAAATGTCCGAGTAGTATAATTTACCACGCATCATCTGACACAGTTCTGACAGTTTCATAGAGCATGCTATTGCCCAAAACAAGATAGGACCACCATTTACTTCAGTTTCGAGGAGTTGCTGGAACTTTTACTACATTTCATTCTGTCAGGGTTTAACAAAGACTATTTAACTGTAACTAACCTCATTTCATTTCAATATCTTTTTGCATTGTCCTAACCTTGTTCAAAGTATCTGCAGCGTGTTATGTTTGAAAATGTATTGTAATGTATTGTAGTTTATGTTTCATTCTACATTCTTTTGTAGCTTTAATTGTGTAGGATGTTGGTATGACGATAACTTAAACAATTGCAACCCTCTCCAAATTTGCATGGATGATGTATATTGCTATTTGAAACGTCTCTATTATGACCATTTAAGTGCCTGCAAATCAGCTATTTTCACCCTTAACAGAACCAGACTGTCGAAATTTTCGAGTTGTGATCATTTTCAAAAATGGTTCAAAGCAATCTAAAATTGCACAAATATTGATTGCCGACCCTGTAAAATCGTATTCATTTGAAGATTTACGAAAAGTGAAACCACTAAGTCTTTTCTAGATGATTCTGTTTAAATTCTGTCCGTTAATGAATCTTAGTTATGTTATAGTTGAATGCCGTAAAAGTAGCATACGATTTTGTTTTCTCTTGTTCTTATTTGCTAAGAGCAAAGCTGATCAAAGTTTTCTCCCCTTTTCTCAACATCCTTAACCACGTGCTAATATTAAAAATTACATACCAGTGGTATATGATTCTATTTCATTCGATTTTCCGACAGACCGTGTTGCTATGGTGACGTCATTTACCATCCTAGAAGTTCTACCACGTCGTAAAATATTAAATATGTATTGTCTTTATTTGATTCCATTTTTTTTATTGAAGTCAGTATGTCAAGTACTTTTCATCTTTTGCAGCTGTGATAATAAAGCAAAAATGGTGTCACAGCTTTAAGAAAACGGATGTTTGTTGGACAATTATAAAAGGGTACAAATTTAGTAATCAATTAATAAATCAAACACTTTATTTATATGCATTACTCAACAAATACCATCCTGGGTTTTTTTTTTTTTTATTTTTTTTAATTTTTTTTTTTTGTGCAAATAAATGATAAATAACTTAAATTTTGTGGCCTTATACATTATAATGTACAATTCTACTAAAATGTTTTCTACGAGAGTTTGCTTTACTGTCAAGTTGAACGCAAAAATGGCAATATTATCTGTCTAAAATTGTCTAGTGTACAGTATGAACCAGTCTAGCAATTACTGCATTTATTGTGGTGGATTTGACGTTGGTATCTGTTGCCTTCATTGCGCGAATGGTGGATTAAATTTTTACTTGTGAAATGATGCCAGAATGTCAGACTTGTCACGTAATGTTTAGAGTAGGTAAATATGGTTGGCTCTGTTAGTAAGGTTTTGTAGTGAGTCATTAAATTTATATTTACTGAAGACAAAATGGAGCCAAGTCTACATCATGGATGTAATTAGCACGGTAAACTCAAACATTTACCAATTGGTATAGAACTAATATTATTTTCTGGTTTATTTTTCTTTTCACCTATTTTTGCTTTATATATTGCTTTTATATGTTAGATTTCTTTGTTTCTCTTAGTCTACGTCACAATTTAAAAGTATTTGTTTTTTTTTTTACATGAAGCATATGTGGGTTTCTTCCTTTTTGAGCATGGTGTTCTCCTAGCACTTTAATGTCCATCTTACAAAATCTGTATGAACTCTTTCAATGATATTTTAATTTGCCAGTGCTACAAATGTAAGATTTATACAATGTAATAAGAATATAGTGTTATTAAGTAGTTTTAGTGACAATCAATTCGTACGTTAAAATTCCTAAGTAGATTATTCAACAACTGTTTTGCTTTTTCAGCTTTTATACCGTTTGCTTCAGTGATTTAAAAAGTCATCCAGTTTTGCTCAAATGAACTCTAAGATTTTTGCATTGATATATGGCTACTAATTTTGTAATGTTAACTTTGAGATTCTACGAATGACAGTAAATACAATAAGTATCGATCATAAACTGAAAATCTTGCTGATGAAATGCATGAAGAACGGTATCTTTTACATACAATTGTAAAAGAAAAAAGGTCTCGAATAACTGATTCTGCTGACAAGTGTAATTGTAATTTAGCCTATACATTCAAAATTATCTCTAAGATGATTGTAATTTAGCCTATACATTCGAAATTATCTCTAAGATGATTGTAATTTAGCCTATACATTCGAAATTATCCATAAGATAATTGTAATTTAGCCTATACATTCGAAATTATTCATAAAATAATTGTAATTAAGTCTATACATTCAAAACTGTCTCTAAGATAAAGGGAAAACAGTTGTATCTATAAATTTGCAACCTGTTGTAGTCCTTTCATACATGGAAATAAACTTGAAACATTACCATAGGCGCTTATTCCCGTACCTATTAAATACAACATTCCGAAACTTCCCTTTTACTTCACTATTTAGTCTTTTCTTCATATAATTCTTTAAGAATGTGTAAGACAAAAAATAGAGCTGTTTTTGATCTATCGTATCTAACTGGGATTCTTTCGTCGAGATTTGTCGATATACTGTGATTTAAACCATAATTGGGATTCTTTCAGTCGAGATTTGTCGACATGCCGTGATCTAAAACCGTAACTGGAATTCTTTCATCGAGATTTGTCGATATGCTCTGATCTAAAAACGTAATTGGGATTTTTCAATCAAGATTTGTTGCCATGACGTGAGCATTCTGTACATGAGTCACTTATTCATAAATCAGTCAGTCAAAACAGTCATTTTGATGACGGTGTCTAATCTAAGCAGATACCAAATAATTTATTTATTAAAAGACTGGACGGAAGAGTATCAAATCTTCTGACCGTAAACCAATTATCATTGATGACTGAAGGCAGAGATGACCTTACCTCATGATACACATCAGTAGTTCTAACGAGAACAAAAATGTATGAAACTGTCATGATGGAGTTGCAGTAAGACGTAACAAATCATGGTCACACCAGGATATAACCAGGCAGGAGTTTTATGCGTTGAATGTTATGAATCAACGGCACATTTGCTTTAATTGGAGATATAATCGGTGACAAAGCTAGTATGCGAGATTTGTTGGTGATACGAGTTTACTCGACATAGGCACGGACACTGGATTTTGACAAAGAAAGAGCAACCTACCAACCTACATTCAACAGCCGCTACGAGAACAGGACAAAGATAATAAAATAATTTAAGTGATCTTTTAAGTTGAAAAGTGGCATTGATCAAATGATTAAAAGGTTAAACAATGTCATGATAAAACAAGATGGCTGAATATGAAAAAAACGCTTCAAGAATGCATCGGAGTACTGCAGAAAAATATAGGCAACGTGGACGTGACTAAAATGATCCCGAAATCAACAAATAAGCAGGATAAGCTGTCCCAAGCACTCAGCCAACCGAAGGTCTGCAGAACGAATGCTGAACTTACATGCTTACGGACAACTACATGTATGAATTAAAATAAATTGCTTAAAGATTCGAAACCAAAATCCAATCAAGACTCAAAACCGGATTCATGTACAAAAAAGAGAAAAAAATAAAAGAAAGCAAAATTAGATACAGGTGTTAAAAACCTAAATTTGAAGACATTTGCTGTTTTGTTGGAAATAAAAGAGATGACTATATACTCAGGGCCGACGGAGGGGGAGGGGGCAACTGGGGATATATCCCCATGGCCCGGGCCTGTAAAGGGGCCTGGGCCGAACAACACTGTTTATTTTTATAAAGAAATATTTTGTTTGAACAAGAACTAGGAGAGGCCCGGTGTTTCTTACCCCAGGGCCAGTGATCGCTCTCTACGGCACTGTATATACTGGAAAGCACATTTGGGGATATGTGTAACCTCACGTTGGAAATGAAGATCACATTAAAAGTACTTTGCAGCAAAACACGTATACAAATTTCCCGGGAAAGGTAAATAAATAAATTTAAAGAAGCTGAACGAAACAAAAGTACTTATCCGAAAGCAAATGTCCAGTGAAATTAATAGTTAACAGTTGCCAGATAGAGATATGTATATAAAGATACGAAAGACAAATTTTTTGCTATGCACCAACAGATACATTACTCAGCCAGAACCTTTCACATGACCGTGATACGAACATTCTGTATGACAGGCGCACGCGAATAGAACTGTCTGGCATTTCTCTATGTGAATTGACAACACTGTGAAATATTTCCGAAGAGAGCGCTAACTGTCTAACGGCAAAATCTCTGTAACCACGCAACGCACACGTACACGTACAGCGAATCTAGCCTACCTAATGGTCAGAGCTCAACAGTTACCTATTCAAATACGCATTCACAACTGTCATCGCCAGGTAAACATAATTCTTTTGGAGAGTGTGTATGTGTTAAATTAAGCTCAAAAGATCACCAGTTACTTTATTGGAGGTTTAGGGAGCAAAACCAATAAAGCGGATAATTTTTAATCGTGCTAGAAATAATGGTTACCAGTCACGTCGTTAACATTGTTTAAAAGCAAGGTTTGGACACTATATACAACTAAATTAATGTTCTTTCGTCCGTTTCAGCCATTGTAGAATCTGATAACTTTAAGTGGCCTGTTGGAACATATGAAAAGTATTCAAAGACTCCGGGTCCAACGCGGGGGGGGGGGGGAATGACGAGAATCTACATAGCAAAAATCACAATTAAAATCAAAATTGGTGTTTGCAATCTATATGAAAATTTGAAAGTAGTGCTTCATGTGTACGATTCCAAAACGCCTTGGTTATTTTTTATTTTATTCGTGAATCTAACCCTTCTAACATGGAATGTTAGAGGAGCTATGTCATCAGTCGTGGCTTTAAACGAATTATTTGAAAAGTACGAACACAACTTCCTGTCCTATCACAATGAGTTCATGGACAGCAATAGTACAGCACGCAATGCGATTAGACCATTGATATATATTCAAGAAAAACGTGGATCGTCATACTCAGGGTTTATAATTGGACGAGGCTATTTGCCCATTTTGTACAATAGATCATTATTAAAGACTGTAATAATAGCAGGCGACATGAACGCAAGCTATATTTATTTTGTCCCTGTTCATGTCTGTAAACAATCAATTATTCATATATTTGTCGAGTTAACTAAGTTTCTACCGCTGAATATAAGCTCTCCGGGGTCCTTTTCATCTGTATTTCAACCAAAACAACCCTAGATTATATGCTTGAAGACGTACTTTGGTCACTGCATAATAAATATACCACCTAGGACAAATCTGAAGTGCGAACAATTTCAGATCACTTAGCAACCATAAGGTCTGTTAGGTGTCAGCCAGAAAAGGCCTCAAAATGTTCGCCCGGAAGCCAACATGGCCTGGTTGGAGAAAAGATGATCGATGTTATTATCTCTTATTACTATCAAGACCTTGACGAAATATTATTATCCCCTGTTAGACGCAGCATCGTGACTCAGACAATGTTTCCTTTGCGAACGATCTTTCGGTGTAGATGCATCAGGCAAAATTAAATTGTCACTGCAAATACTTTGTAATGTAACTATTAATATGAAATCACCCCCTCCTATTCAAAGAAATGCCCTATCGTCCGGATTCAGAAAAGTTAAAGTAAATCCAATCTGGACAAGTACGAACTCAACTCATTTCTCCAGTTCGTGTACTGTTTGTCAATAACTGAACCACTCATATTTACAAATATCAGGTATACCCAACCTTCCTTTAACAGAGAGCCACGGGAGAGCTTAGCTTTCTACTGTATGCTAAATATGTTGCCCTCATTAAAATCATCATCATCTTCTTCTTCTTCTTCTTCTTCTTCTTATTATTATTATTACAACAATATGTATTACAGAGAAATCATATCTGCCTTCCCACTGTATTCAATTTACAAGGAACTATCTATCAAAATAACGAATTAATTACGATTTCATTTGCGGTCTTTTTGTATTTAAAAAAGGAAGGCATTTATTGTGGTATGATAGAATGAGCCTTTTCAAAAACTGTTTCATTTTTAAAGTTCTGGCAAACATAGCTCCTTCTGTGATCATCACATGAAGAATTATAAAGCGCTGTCGTGGTAAATATGGTCGGATCTAAGTGGTTTTCTGCAAAACACGGAATGAGACAAGGTGCGCTGTTATCATCGTTGTTGTACCTTGTAATACATTGATGCTTTATTGTACAAGCTTACTGTGTCAGAGTTTGGTTGTAGAACTTCGTTCATTCTTTCATTGCCGACTATCTTACATGTTTAATTCTAACTTCAAAAAAGCTGCAAACGTTGCGTGATGCAGTACAAAGATACTTAATCTTGACTCCACAATGTCTTAAAGTCTTCACCAATTATATTTGGAATAAAACCAAATCAAGACGAATAAAACCGTTATCACTATCACGTATAATGAATCAATACATGGACAATTACATGTTGTACATTTAGTTATTCACGATCTGTCTTGAATGAGAGTAGATAAAAACTATATCAAGGCAAGTAAACACAGATTCATCCTCTTTAACATGTGTGTTAAACCAATAAGACAATCTCAGGTCTTCACAAGAAGATAGTAATCCTCTGTCTTTTATAGGACTGCGTTGTGCAATTACTTATCAAATAATGACATCAATGAGATCAATCAGTTTCAACATTTCAGAAGGGACAAAAATACAAGTCTGACATATGTGAAAGTAAAGTAGTTATATACAAATTATCGACAAATATCGAAATAAGAGGATTAACATTTCCTTCAAATTTAGTCAATTTACCAACAGAAAATCAGTATTTCGGTAAATCACTCAACACAGATTCTTTGTAGATCGAAGTCAGCCGTCGACTATGCGCAAAACGTCGAATTTTGCCAGACTTTCCGAATATTGTAACTAAATACAACTTGACTGCTCCTGTAATCAATTATTTCAATGCTAACCACGTTTTGAATAAACAGCTGTGGAAACTGTACTCATTATGGTAAATCAGCATTTATATATCAGCCACAATTATTTGCACATAAAAACAGATTGATCTGACTGGACCTAATGACGATTGCTTAAAGATGTTACTCAGCATACAGCAAATGTGATCATTTGATTGCTGATGTTTCATCACATATTGTTGGATCATGCCATTCCACATCTAGAATTTTTCATTTCTATAGCATAAACACACAGACTGCTATTTTATTTTCCACATCCATAATGGTAATGTTTCTTAAAAATATATTATCTTGGTGAAGCTGCCATAAATAAGATGTAGCCAGTAATACTTTGAACTTAGTCTCACCTTTTTAGATTAAAAGAATAATATGTTATGCTGCTCGTATTTCGGCGTATCAGCCTTGTACTGGTATACACGCAGTATGCAGCTAGGAATTCCTCTTTGTTTACAGTTTGGAGTACACGTTTATGCTTGGGTTTTAATAAGAAATGAAAATAAATCAAGGAATTACATTGGTAGTTGTACGCAAGATCCATATTATTATTTTTTTGGAGGAAAAAATGACCTGCAATACGTCAGGTGATCCACCACTCATTTCCTTATGTGACATCAACTATATCACTGGACTGGTCAAGTGAATAATCAGTTTTCTGTGATCATATTGATATGATAATTCAGTTATGTGCAACATGCTTAACCATGCACTTTGATCTATCGTCCATGTGTCTGGGAGTATCTCTGTGTCTAGTACCAAATAAAAAATTTAGATGTATAACCGAGCATGCAAATGAATCAGGTACTTTTTAAGTATTCATTACAAGTATTTTCAATTCCACAGCCATCTTAAAGATTAAATTTAGCAATGCTTTGTGAATTCAATTTTAGTAACTGTGCCATCTGGATACTGATAAACATCTCGGTGTCTTCAGTATTCATATCGAAAGCTTAACCATTTAGACCAAACAATTACGAGCTGTCCAGAGCTTCTTGAGCTTTTGCTATTCATTTGTCTTCTTTTATACTGCATCCAATGTTTGAATATACAATGAAAGTGTTGTGTAGTTGTATTATACTGATTACATTCATGTTTCAGACTTATAAAGTTTTCTTCATTGTTATGCTGAAAAATTTTTTTTTCTGGCCAAGTTGTATATTTCCTTGGCCATTTTACATTTAAATCAAAATCAACATTTACTATTGCTCCTTTCGAACAACTGCGAGAACAGTTTTCTATTGTGCTGTCAGTGTATATAATAGGAAACACTGCGAACCACATCTGATATATATATATATATATATATATATATATATATATATATATATATATATATATATATATATATATATATATATATATATATATATATACTATATATATATATATATAAAGGAATAAATTGCTTTGGAAATATTTTTGTTTTCTTTTCCGGTGGCAGTAATTTGCACCTTGACCCAATATGATATTCAAATCAAATTTGGAATTCATTAGATCTTGGCATTTTGGAAAGGGGCCATTTTATGCGAGGTGAGTGGTTTCTTAACGTGTTTCGAGTTTATATCTTGTTAAGCCAAACTAAATAGACTATGTATAAGTTTATTATGTTTATCATCGGTCTAAACGTTCAAGAATGGGATAATTGTTTTAACATTTCACATTATTTCTCTTCCATCTTCAAATGTTGTTCTCAATCAAAAACAGACAAATTTGTTTTCACTTGACCTTTACCTGATATACGATCATAGTCCCTCCACCTAAACAACTATTTTGATTGCATTCTGTGAAAATAACAGAGCGAATACAAGGGGAAGAGTGAAATAAAAATTGAAGTCTACCATACTCCCCACCTTGATCTGTTCAAATTTTCAAGCGTCTTAAAAACTCGAAACATTTCATTCCATTGTCTACTATTCCTATCCTATCTAAAATATTAAAACAAGGAGAACTTTCGACGATGTGAATAACTGTTTCAAGGATGAGAATGTTTGTGAGTTTTTTTTGAAAGCATAAAATCTGACAATAATTGATTACTCAATCCAATATTCTATTGACATGTAATTTTGTGTTGGTTAAAGAGAGCATTTCCCGTAATATCTAAGGTCACACTCTATTAGAAACACAAGCTTATAGCTACCAAACGTTTTTGCTTGTTACGTTTTCCTTCCACTTTATTTTAAAATTTTAAGTAGTGCACTAGATTAATTTATATTATTGTAACTCTCATTAAAAATGCAAATGTATACATGTAAATGAAAGAATGAACAAACGATCTTATAAACAAATGAATGACTGAATGAATAAATGATTAAACGAACGAATATAAATTAATAGACCGGCTAAATGATGGAAAATATAGCTGTATAAATTAGAAAAAAAGAGGAAAAAAGGAAGAAACAAACAACAAAACAAACAAAAAGAACAAGTCGTACTTAATACTATAGTCGTTAGACCCAACATAGGTCAGTTTCTATACCCCTCAAAATAAGAAATCAAAAAAGACAAATGTAAAAAAGATGCATTTTACACAAATTATTTAAGAATTTATGAATTTTTTGAAATAGGCTGAAAGGTGAGACTTCATCTTTGAGTCGAACTGAAATTACGCTCCAAATAATCAGTTTGTTTACTTTTTGTTATTCAAAGGAGACCTAAAAATTTCAAAGCAGTATAAATGCACATACATTTTTAATACACAAAACTTAGTTCAGTCAATTACGAAATATGGTGAGAGATATTTTCAACTATTTTGATGTTCGTGTATGATTATTTAAAGTGGATTGATAAAAAAGACCACTTACCCTATTATTGAACCATGTTGTGTTTTACAGCAGTCTCAATGTGATTTGCGCTCGCAGCGTTTGCGGTTGTTTTTCTCATCAAGCATAGCATTGCACGGCAGGACTGTTCAAGCTTTGTGTAACATTTAGTTGTAGACAGCTAATACTTATCAACGAAAGGTAAATATGTAATGCACGTAAACCATTCTGAAGGTTGAAGTAAGCTTTGTCCATGTCAGTGCCAAAACGTTTTGTGCTTCGCTTCAGAATTTACAATTTCGGCGTTTCTGTGAGTAGTAGGCGCTGATAGAGTCAAACTGATGGAACCGGTTATTCATTTTTTATTTGTTACGTCTAATATGCTCGAAAGAAGCAGTGGTGTAGCAAGAAAGTCTGTTTCCCCCCCAACCTTAATTGTGAGGCTTCCTCACAAAGAAAAAGGTGATTCAGGGGATTTTGTGGGGTGGGGGTGGGTGGGGGGTGGTGGTGGTGGGGTGCAACTTGGCCTGTCCCCTATCTCCGGGGCCCCACAGTTACTAGGGTTTGATAGGCGGTTGCGAAGCCACTGGAGCAGTGTTTTTTTATGAATCGGTATTATCAAATGAACAACCACTTAATACAATGATATTCTTCCAGTTATTAGTATGATGATGTTGGCAGAATAATGCCAACACTTTATAGGTACATAATGTATGTATGTATGTATGTATGTATGTATGTATGTATGTATGTATGTATGTAATATTATAAAATTTTACACTTGTGCATAAAAAATTACGCAATATTCTTAAATAAGTGCCTAAAGGTACAAAAAAAAATAAAAAAATAAAAATAAAATAAAGCCCGACCTTTTCAATGACGTGATATAAATTCATCCATTCTGATAATCAAATTTTAAGGATTGCTCTGTTCTTAAAATGTACAAATATATCTGCGATTCCAGATCACTAGTACCTTTTCTTAACAGTTCTAAACTAAATCAGAATCAAATGAAATTCTGATTTGATTCACGCGATTAAATGGAAGTCCTATCAATACAAGTAGTTTTTGTTATAAATGTCCTCGTGCTAACAAAATCGATCTCACTACACCCTACGTTCACATGTACTTGATGATCAATGTTCAGAACAGTCAATATTACAACACAAATGTGAAATTGTAGAAAGAAACTCACAGTATAACAGCTACATGAAAGCAGAACGGTCACTAACTTTTATATTATAGAGACAGGGATTTCAGGATGGCTAAAGCGACTGAACAAATTAATATGATAGATACGTCGTCTTTCTGTCAAGTTCGAAAAATTACTTATTATTTGCTGACTTATGTCAGTGAATTAAATAAAGAAATGAAAGTCACAATAACTAGATTACCAAAGAAGCCACTTGAAGCACGTTGTCAACAGCTTCCAGGAAGGAAAATGAATCAAATAAAATTACATCATCTATAGTTTCTACCAAACGGTCAATGATCAATTTATTATCGTTTAATTTATCACTCAATGTCTTTCCAATACCGGTGATAAATCTCAATGAATCTCATGTCCGAATTAGCGCGATAGCACAAATCGTAATCGATAGGATCTTTTTTCGACCAAATCGATTAATCGGAACAGCACTATTCGCTTACTCAGGTCAATGATTTCGCTTTGAGTGAGTTTAACAATTGTTAAAATGCTATTATTTACCTCAGGACGAGGATACCCATCATATTTCTGTTACTATGACCTATAAACGTTCGCACTCATTTTCATACGTTGTTCTTACGATGAGGACGAAGTTTGTAAGTTAGTTATTTCATACGTGTAAGCACTAAAGATCTCGCAGTTTTTCTGCTCTCGTGGCGGTCTGTCAGGGGTACACTGATATTGCGGAATAGAGTAAACACTGGTTCATGCCAAAGAAAATAAAGTATTACAACAGGCGATGCTTTATTTTCACAAATGAGTTATGGTCATTGTCTGAACCTAATGGGATAACGTAGATCGTTCGCATATAAACAATATTTCTCTGTCTTTGCAAATTCGAACTCGACAGGGTTTTGTTTCTACGCATATCACTTAAGCCGCTAACTAATTGGAATGTTTTCAATGTATTAAAGAAAGAACATTGATCATATTAAATAAATAACCCAAATGGTTCATTTGAAGCTACACACCAAACATAATAAATCAGCATGCAAAATGTGGATGCTAGCAGATGTTTATACTGTTTTCACTTGACTCCCGTGTATACTATGTCTCTTTTCAATAGATAGACGAAACCACGATCCAAAATATGGCATTTCCAACGTAACTGCTTAGTAAAGAAAAAAAAAAGAGGGAGAATTTTCGGTTTGAGTTTACTTATTTAATGTTGTTGTGGTGCGTGCTTTAAAATCTGTCGAATATAAAATGGTAATATTGTAGGTAATAATAATGTTTTTAATATCTGCTTAATAGTTTTTGACTGTTGATTCAACGCCTTGGAAGAGTGATAGACAACAAGGTGGTTAGACATGGTGATAATGATGTCTCACAGGGATAAGTGGTGTATAGTAAAATGTGTTCTGAACAGTCACAAGATAGTCACCTGTACAAGACGGGTGCATTTTTATGACCACATCAAATAAACCGCCATCCAACAGTCATCTCTATATTACAGCCAGTCCCATGGGTAGCTTTCTTGTAATATGTTTTCCTGTACAGATTAGTTGCAGATTTCAGGGCTTTTTTGGATAAAAAAAACAACAACAACAAAATAATTCCAATATATAACCAGCTCAAATCAGTAATCTGTTGTTAGGCTGGCTATGCCTATAATTGAAGATGCTCTCTTTGGACACGTTCTGGTTGCTCGCCACTTTAAATGCTGGTAATTTGGTGTCATCCTGGAACATTTCTCGTTATGTTCAGCTAACATGAATTTAATTTTAAGACTCTGGCCTTGTCCAATTTAACAAACATTACGAGGTGGGTTTGGGTGTTGACGGTAGTGTACTCAGTGGAAACAGTTGCATTTTTGCCTTAATACCCACCGTAAAGGGTACGGACAGATACATAATACAGCTAGGACTTGTCATTATTTATTTATGACTATCATCATTCTATTTAGCACCTTTGTCTGGCTACTAGATATGCAGACCAGTAGGTGGCGCTTTTTAACAAATCAAATTGCGAAAATGGCTATAGTGCCATCATAATAATGAGCACTTTAGTGCAAGATACTAGACCGAATTATGGTATAAGCAAACAGAGAGAGAGAGAGAGAGAGAGAGAGAGAGAGAGAGAGAGAGTGTGCCCTGATGGTCAAGTAAGAGGTTTCTTCCACCCTCCCAATGTCATGATTAAATTCAACTGAGTGAAGTTCTTCCTCTTTTTTGTTGGCATAAAGTAGTTTCTTAGCATATCAGATTTGAAAACGTAAGTAAGTAAAGGTTTTGTCTCTTTGCTGATCTTGACTGAAGTTGTTTGAAGAGATTTGTTCAAGTTACACTCTAAAATGAATTTACATTCTAAAATTAACGTTACTCCCTAGAATGGCTTGCTGAATATAGGCCCCACGTTCAGTAAAACGTTATGATTCACGGGTGCGAAGGATTAGGGTTTCAAATATGTATGTAACGAATATAGCGATGTTTGTGAAAGCGTGGTCACATTGGACAGTCACTTTACAGAGAACTCTGATGGATATCAGCAAATATCCAGACTTAGTTTGTTTTCCAGCAAATACAGGTATTAAGCTTACTTGTTTGCTTACTTCAGTATTTATTGCTTTTTTGTCTCCTTAATTGAAACATCGCTGCCAGATAAGCATCTCCGTCTATTTGGACTAGATTCTTCTTAGCCATATTTGCTTGTTTATAAGACCTTAGCGTATGTGAGCGACACCAACTTTACAAATAAAAGAAAGAAAGAAAGAAAGAAAGAAAAAACTGGGAGGTGAAAATTGGAGAACGTCCTTCGTAAGGGGCATTGATATTCATCCCGAAAAGATGGGGTGGCCATTAGGGGAAAGCTCCGAATGTCTAATAACACACCGTACAAACGTAACGTTATATTTGAGAACAGCATCTTTCTAGCCAATACCGCGTAGCGATCGTTATACCGCAGTCTAATTTGCTGCACAACCAAAATTGTATATTTTAATAGTTGTTCACATAATTTCAATGGTTAGGAGAAGTAAGGCATGATATTTATTCTATTCTGATTTCCTTTTAGCAAATTGTCTTCTTCTTTTCATGTAGGCAACATGGGTACGATTATATTAATCAAACGTTCGACAGGCAGTTTTTATTTCCCACTTAGCCATTGAACTCAGCTTGCGAAGAAGTAATATATCCCCACTGTTTCCAGAAAGGGGAGAAGAAAAAAAAACAAACTCTGTTACCCCCAAAAGTATTTTTCCCAAACTTTTGTAATAACTTAATCAATCATAAATATTTTTTGCATTGAGCAATATAATGTTTGTGGTTTGTTTCATAAACATTTTACACTATAGCACATCAGAAAAGTTGAACAAGTTTAAGGCAAGTTACAATGTACAATACATTCGCATTTTAAGACAACACACATTATCGTTTTAAAGTCATTAAGTTGTGTTTTCTTTACGGTTTGATTTTTGAAAAAGGAAGACGAAGTTATTTTCTCTCTCTCTCTCTCTCTCTCTCTCTCTCTCTCTCTCTCTCTCTCTCTCTATATATATATATATATATATATATATATATATATAGAGAGAGAGAGAGAGAGAGAGAGAGAGAGAGAGAGAGAGAGAAGAAACGAATAGAGACAATAACTTACCGTGAAATTAACCCTTACAGAAGATTTAAATGCGAATTCTGGTGATAGGTGAAACCATACATCACTATTTTTACAATCGCCGATAATCAAAGGTAACGCGGTTTATCGCCTGACGTCGCTGATGGAAAGAAAGGCGTATAGTATTCATGTACGTGTACTGGCGACAATTATGCACTGTTATAGCCGAGTATCCTACTTTGCTCTGTTATTGAAAATTAATGACCCGAGTTTGGTAGGAAGTCTTTAAAATAAAATAAATAATAAAATTACGAGAAAGGGATCCGAGGCTCATCAAATATTATGTTGTAATTCTGTTCTGGTTATGTCATCATCGCTAGCCAATGGTTGTTGATCCATTAAGTTGGCTCACCGGACGGGACTAGGTATTCCAGCACCAAGTGAAGAGGCTCATAAAAGGAAACTATGTGCTGCTTAAAATCAAATCTTTTGTTTATAGAATCCACTGATTTAACGATAGAACAGAGGAAAATTGAAAATTATTTGCATTAAAATAATATTGGTCGGGGAATTATCAAAGGATAAGTTTTTACCGAATCACTCTAAGTTAACACAAAGTCATTTGGACTTCATTGACATTTAATGTGCAAAATATGCACTTTGATACATACTCTAACATGGGCATTTATTCTTGTAATATAAATTGATAGTGTGAAATAGTGTGAAATAAAGATGGAACAAGGAAATTCAAATTGTTTGAAGTGAAAATTGATTACCTCAGGAGCATGGAGTATATAGAATGATCATTGTCTTTATGACTGGTAATAAATTGTTTTGGACTCGGGCGTGGTGAATGTGCTCTCCCCCTTGGCTGATTGTCGTTGAAAGAACACACACACACACTCACACACACACCATATATACAGAGAGAGAGAGAGAGAGAGAGAGAGAGAGAGAGAGAGGTATTTCTGCGAACATATTTATTGAAAATAAAGTAGAAAACTTAGTAGACGTAACAATTTCATCCAAACTAATCACAATTTTAAACTTAATACACTCAAATAAATGAGAGCAGCATGAATGTTCCACCTTGTTCTTTACGTCTTACTTCTGTCAGGCAGTGGCTTCACGCCTCTAGCCTCGTTCTTGACAAGTTCATAGTTGGGGAGGAATCTGAGGATGCTCCGATTTGGGTTTGTGGAAAAGGATATTTTGTGTTCAAACAGAAATAGCGCACCTTAGTCACTTCTAAAAGTTCCTGCTATATAACAGAAGACAAAAATTTATACCCTGTCGAGATAAATCCCAAGGAAAGTGCACACGTATCGTTACGACGCACCATATTCTTGCAGGTTACTTGGTGTAATTTCTATTTCAAGGTTTTAATTCAGCCCAAATTCCTTTTCTCTCTCACTCCACATTTCTGCGTACTTTGTCCGTTATGCATGAGAGGGGAGGGGGATCAGAAATCAGAAAGGATTGTGATGAAAATGTGTACCATATTAAATTCATTTAGAAAACGAAGATTAGTAATACATTTTATCGTTATTTTCATACGTCACTAATGACTAATGTGTGGAAATTCATCATTGATCTAGAATCAACTGCAGACGGTCGCTAGAATATTTATGTATGCGTATTATTGCGCCATGGCCGGATTACAATTTGATATACCATTAGTATTGGTATATCAAATTGCTTTATACCAACACTTTATATGCCATGTTATATATAT
>JAECUM010027130.1:0-20470 GCA_016617855.1 Megalonaias nervosa | reverse complement strand
ATATATATATATATATATATATATATATATATATATATATATATATATATATATATATATATAGCGAGTAACAGAGCACAGAGCAAAGTACAGCAAGGTAGCAAAACTAGCCAATCGTTTCGATATACATGATCCCGTTTCTGAGGCGGATGACGTAAGCAAATAACACCTACAAACAACAGAATTTAAGAATACGAATATGATTTAATTCAAAGGAGCACCATTACGTCTGAGACACAGACATTCTGTGGAATTCTTGGCTTTTACCTCTTTAGAACGCAACCTGTAATTGACGTCATATTGCCATTATTGTCCTGAATGACGTTAAGCGTTATTACCTGTCATCTCAGGCTTAATAATTGAAGAATGCTAACTGTATTCTCTGGATTCTAACGGAACAATTGATTTATCCATGATAAAGGTTTGGAAATACAGGAACTGGCATTATTACTATATGCTGATGTGTTTCATGTCGTTCAGGTAATTACATGGACTACCAGCGCGTTAGTTGAACAAAAATAAGGTCTTCTTGGTGTCAAACTTGAAGAGCTGGTTTGATGCAATGTAATGTGTAAAATGTACATTTTTCTGCATTTTAGTGTATAATAGTATTACATTGTTTGAGTCTGGTTTCACCATAAAAACGGGATGCATGCAGATAACGTTTGAGTTTGTCTTTGTTATTTGTTTGCGTCGTCCACCTTGAGGTCGTTTATATATATATATATATATATATATATATATATATATATATATATATATATATATATATACGCAGATTGGATTAGAGTATATAGATAGATGGATAAAAGGATGGGCGGGCGGACGGACGGACAGATAGATAGATAGTGTTTCGTTGATATAATATGAGATGCGTACATATTTTATTCAAAGGTAATTATGCTTGCCCTCTTTTGTTTTACTGAATAATGTGTACATAGAGCGGTACGTCAAGGATACAGCATATGTAACGTGTGTTCTTAAAGAGAGAGAGAGAGAGAGAGAGAGAGAGAGAGAGAGAGAGAGAGAGAGAGAGAGATATCTGAACATCAGCTGAGGCAACTCTAACAGGCCGACTGATAAACATAAACATAAGGAGATACACACGCAGAGAGAGAGAGAGAGAGAGAGAGAGAGAGAGAGAGAGGTGTTGGGGGGGGCATATAAGCATTTTAACATGGTCTATTTATAACTTTTCATAGGTGATAGAAAATCAGTTACATGTTAGAATTTACAGTAGTCCCAGTGAAAGTGTTTGCATACCATCATAAGGACTTCTGTATGTTACTTGGTTGAAGATCACGTTCAAGTTTTTCCTCTCGCCGAAAGTTATGTATATTTTCTCAATCCATTTAAGCAATCGCTTTTCTTTACGGAGTGGGGAGAGGAGAGACCGGGGCGAGGCGGGGTTGAGAGACATTTAATATTCGTATATATTTTCCTTTTAGTTTCCTAATTTATAAATGACCATTACTAAATTTTAATCACCAAGTTTGGATAGTATAGTAGCAGTGGCTGAATGTATAATTAAATTCGTATAACCCACATTATTTATACATCACATTACTTTATATGAACACTTCCGAAGCAAAGCAATGCCGCTTTTTATAACATTGGAAGCTCAAGCTTTGAAGGCATGCATGCATATATACCACTTCATTTGACTTACCTCGTCTTGCAAAATTCATTGGCCTGGCAATGGCGTCTACTCTGTCGATACTGAGAGACACCAGAACAAAGGTGGATGCGTACACAACAGTGGCCTGGAGGAACAAACATTTTAATCATAAGTTCTAATCTATTGCTATATTACCCTATTAGAGACCACATGAGGTTTGCAATTGTACCACGGAACATCCCGAATGGGTCTTTTAATAAAATAATCATGAATGCAATGTCCAATTGAAATAAGTTTATTCGATTGTGTATTAATCCTTCTGTTTGTAGGAAATGGATAAACGTAAATTTTTGCAGATTTTGTCATGACCGTATTTGCCTCAAAATGTGGTAACGCTATTCGTGTTGTTGTGTTTTAAATTTTCCATAAAATATGTCCTAGCAATTAACTAGATAATTTTGAATCGTATCCACAATATATTGCAAGAGTTAAGAGACAGTTCATCAAAAGGTTATTTACAACGCCTTCTCTCTGCTCATAAAACTGTCGTTTTTCGATGGTGTCTTCGTTTGAAGAAATAAATTCATTTGTTCAGTACAGTTACAAAGACAACGATCTGCCTTTCCATTGATGCAATGCATCTCTTTATTCCATTTCACAAGCAGTCTCATGTTCCAGTCTACCAGCCATCTAATAATCAACATATACATTCATAAATAAGTGAATGCATATCTAGTCAGCTATCTATATGTCTATATATACATGTCTGTGTTTGTCTGTGTATGTGTATTTCTGTATCGCTCTATGTCTCCGTCTATCTAGTTTCATGCCGCCATCAATAGATATACTACCGATCGTAGTCCTGTTGTTTTTTATCTGAACTATTGGTGTAATCACTAACGAAACCTATACTAACCTGCATAAACTTGACAATTTTACAGACGGCTGGACCTGCGTGAAATGTAATAACAGATTTTTCGGCAATGTCCGCTGACACATGAAACAATCCCACTAATAAATCTGTAAAGATGAAAATAATATTATAAATATTCATTCTTATAGCGCCTCCACACAGATGCAAAATCAGAGAGAGACTAAACACGTTTTGACAAGGATGAATGAAGGTACACAATCAAACATATTTTCTCTCACAAGGTTTCACAGAAGCAGAAATAAAGACTGACAGATGAGTAGTTGCAGAAAAGAACATTAGTGGATGGACAAACTAACAGATGGACAGATTAGACTAAACAGAGTGAGCGAGTGAGAAAGTAAATGAATAAGTGAGCTAGTTACTTTAAGGTAAATGACACACATAGTGCAGTGCTTGGAAAATCTTGCTATATTTGATAACTTATAATGATTGTATATCAATAATTGTCCAGTCCAATTTTTCAGCGATATTAAACTTACAAAAGTGCAAAATTGTTATGAAGCAAAAATTAAAACTTCTAACTACTTTGATTATTAATTTTGAGTCTGCCTTGATGTGGTGATGAATCCATATAATCGATGCTAAATATTATGATTTGGTTTGGAAGACTTTCCTTTTAGAAATCTGGATAAACTCAGACAGTATAGAGTTCATAATGCTTTTATTTAATCTGATTTTCCATCTTTCGTTGCTACACATTATTCCTTCCCTGTTCACTCTTTACTTAATGAGATATAGAAACCGTCACGCTGTTTTTTGTATTCCATTTTAATGGACAGGTCATTTGAGTCAAGGTTAATTAAAGACTACAATTAGTATGAATCGTTTTGTAGGAACCAATTAGTTCTTTTGCTAGGAAAAGATTTTGCCGCACTCTATTGACCTCAATGATCCACGTCTTTTTTCTCTAAATGTTAGAATGTAAAAACCAAAATGTACTTACCATTATGCAACTATTATTTCCTTTAATAGCGATTAAGAGCAGCTCAGAATACCATGAAGTAGGGAGTATTACCGTGAAAATTATACGTATGAATTATGCTAGCCGTCAAATTACTTTTAGACTGTAGATGATATGGCAACACATGAACTGATCTGGAAGGCTCACTAGCAAGCCTTATTTCACAAAAATAAGAAAATTGGCTATTGGTTGTCTCTATAACCAGACATGTATAGTTATTTAAGTAAAGGTCATGTTATGAAAATCTGCAATTACTTATTTCCTTTCGAATTTTGTGAATCTCATCGGAGTAAAAACAAATCTCCTTTTCAGGTACAGTTTACGTTTTCTATCTAACTGTAATTAAGCACATAAGTTAGTGTAAAGTGGCAGTAATATACACTTCAAAATGCTGCAAAGCCAATATCAAAGCCAAATATTTCTTCTCGATTGTGAAGTAATTTTTTTCTGGTGCATATTTAATTTTTGTAGAAAAATTACTTGGAACTGAAAGAACTGGTGCACTCTTAAGTATGGCCTTTAATTTATCAAGCGACTCTAGATGTTTATCTTATTCCGTGTCACACAATATGTCCCAGAAAAGATCAAACTTAGTGACATATTTCGAATTTCCGATTTTGCTAATGCAGTCATCGATACTTGGCAATGAACATTAATTTTGTTTGGTGACACTCTTCACATTTCCTGGACGGGGGCACATGCAGACAGTATTATCTGGTCTCAGCACAAGAATAGGTGGTAAACTCCAGTCACCCTTACTTTGTTCTATGAAATAATTTTCCAGACAAAAAACCTGAAATTCTCTTTTGAAACATTCATCTTTGAGTGAATACTTTATGTAGGATACTGTTTCACAGGTGTGGAATCAATAATTTTAACGTCATCATAGATTTTGCTTGTTCGTGTAGAAGCAATTGGAAACAAGCCTACCATTATTCCACTAAATGGTTCGTCAAATGCAGGAATAGGTTGTACACGAGCCTTAGATACCTTCTAATTGAGTTTTACAACCGTTTAACAGGTGTGACACGATCGACAGAATTTACAAAGATCACATTGAATTTTCGGCCAATACAAGGTCTTCTGATATATTTACTGACCTCTAAAAGGCCAGGCATAGGAGTTTCATAGGCTAGACTAAGAATATCCTGTATGAAACAAGAATTTTATAGCTCAATAACCACTCAGTAACCATCACCAGTGGCTACCTCAGATGGTCTCCATTTCTCCTATTTTTAGCAAAATGACAAATGGGTAATTCTGTAGCTTAAGTTTCACCAATAACTTTCTGAAATAAACAGGTGTTCTCAGGATTGTGTTCCAGTTCGACAATAAGTGATTTCCGTTTGTCACCCTAATTAGAACAAAGTGAGTGAATAGTGAAAAGAGGATCACTGTGATCAATACTTTGTGATTGATCCATATCAGGAACATCAAAAGCCTGACCATCAAATGTGTCAGCTAAGGAACAATTTCCTCATCAACATCATCCTCAAGAGTTGTCTTTGCCATCGCTCTAGTAACTGTTCAAGTCGGATACAAATCAGGGATTTCATTTTCATTATCCAAAACAAGGCTTGTCATTTACAAGTTGATTAAGCACAATCTTATCTCCAGCTACGTCACTGTTTAGTAATAATGAGTACCTTCAACGGATAAATAACGTCACTGATCCGACTACCCCAGGTCTGAAACTAAGTCTGATGACCAAATTTACACAATGGAGAGGAACATTTACAGAGCCTCATTCTACTTCCTGAATAAGAACACTTTCGTTATACGAAAACGTTTCGGAAAAAGGCAAAGTAGCTAATAAATGACCCTGAGAAACTCCTGTGTCACTTAAAGTTTTAATAGGGATACGATTGCCAGAATCAGTAATAAGTCATACAGATATATGAATGGTTTGTAATTCTTCATAATAAAATCAGACTGTGATTTGTTTGCTTTTAATACATGACCGTGGCCTTGAGGTCATGGAAATAAGAGAAGCTGAAATAGCTCTGTATTATTTATGTTGCTTTAATTTTTAGTTTGTAGCAGTCAGAAATAATGTGCCCTTTCTTCTTGCAATAGGTGAATGTAGGAAGAGACAATGACTTCTGAGATTTGGCAGTGCTCGTATGAGACTGAAAATGCTTTTTACCAATAATGGCAAAATAAGCTATGTGAGTCAAGGAATAATTGCCAGCTGTACGAGCAGCATTTTCTCATTAAAATAAGTCTTAGCGTCACTGTGGGCGCATTCTTGAACTGTTCATTTAATATGGGTTGTCTGAGGTTAACATAGTCTTGACCAACCCTCTTGGCTTAGCACCCCCTATCAAATAATTGTACATTTTGTTTTTCAAATTCGGATTTGGTCTTTCAGTTTATTTGTTACAGTTCCTAAACCTTGTTCGATATGTCTCACGCACCAACTCATATCTCATCAAGATACATTCCTTAACCAAAAATATATTCAGCACATTGTTGCGTTGACACTGAAATGTAGACTTTATGCGAATAAGTAAAGTTTGTAATAATAGAGCCCATAGGCCTCTTGGACATTTCAAAATTTTAACCGTTTTTTTTTTTCAGAATGAGGAAAATATCTGTCTACTTCGTTTTTGCTAAAAGGAGGTACTAACCTAATATTTCTGGTAAAATCAAGAACTGAACTTGTATGTCAAGGGAGAGTGTTTTTCACTTGCCAGCTCTTGATATCCGCCATCTTTCTCTCTGCATATATATTAGCCTGTCTTCTCTTTTTCTTTCTTTCTGAAGCTGAAGCTTTCTTAATTATATTTCCATCTTATGTTTTAATTTGAATTCTGTTACTTTCAGATACTTACTAATCAAACGCAAAGCACTTTTATCCACAAAAAACATTTCCATCGAATATTAAAAAAAATGTTTTAAACTTTTTGCCTCGTTAAAGAAGCCTTTACTTCAGAGAGATTATATTTTATGTCAAGCTGGAGTAATTCATCCTTTTCAAGGACTCTAACCTTTCCTGGGTACGATTAATGATAAAGTTTTCCAATTGATATGACATTGTGAAAGTTTGTTGGTTTCACTTTAGAATTATCAAATAAGTAAAATTAAAATAAACATCCAAAACCGCAAACAAGGTGAATTTAAATTGCAAAAACTAAGTTCTTTGAAATTTCTTTTAGAGAAATTTGTATCCCCTAGACGCGCCCCAATTTTCTGTTACGACTCTATAATCTTAAAGTAAGTAACCGAAAATTGCGAAAATCAACAAGTTTTGTAAAATTCTACAAATAATTTATTCCCTAAAATACAAAGCGAAAATTGTTTAAATGAAGTTACACTATTATGAATTAATTTCCAAATAGTTCTAAAAGTTTTATCACGAGTCGAAATGTAAAAAATGCCAACTGAATTCCAGTGGAATTCCAACGGAGTTCCATTATAACGTCACAACGGTGGTAATGTGAGAATTGTGAAGATGTATCAACCGTTGTTGACGTGTCACGATAATATGGTCCAAGAATGTTCTTGTCTGAATTCACTATCATTCCAAATTAATATTTCTGTTCAGAATAGTATTGATGTGCACTTTGCATTTCCAGTGAAATATAATTTGAATAAATAATTCCACTCAAAAATAAGACTGATTCAACTTCAATATGTTAAAGCATGAATCAATAATTTCTCAAGTAAACAACATTATATAAAATATTAAGACACAGAAAAAAGAACAAGATGGAGGGTCAAGCTATCATTTCTAGAACATTCTACTTTGTCAACCGGACAAGGTTTGTTGCTCCAATTATAATAAAGAACATCGCAAATATCAAGTATACCAGGTTTTTCCATTGGGGGATTCAAATGTCTAAGACTCAGATTAAGATAAACGTATTTATCTCAGTTGATACTGATCTTAATATTTAATCAATACTGACAGAGAAATATTAGTATTATGTTTGGCAAAATCAATGTCCCTAATCAGGTACACAGGTAACTTATTTTTGGACACTGTCATGTACAAACTACAAATATATAAAACATATAAACATCAAGAAAATCGAACAAGAAATACAAATTAAATATACATAATTGTTAATGCCAACAGTCTGAAATCTATATTATTGTGGATGTATGTTACACGCAACAATCTATCCAAATGCACGGGATCTTTGAGAGATCTTTTGTGTACATGTCGGAAAATCTAAGAGAAAACAAACATGACAAAACCTGGTATAGGAAGTCTGAGAAATTGGTTAATGACAGCACATTAAATTCACTTATGTTTTCTTTACTCGATCTGTACAACAATTATCATGTATCTAAATTTTTCAGGAACAATTTGAAAAGAGATACCATATATTTATGTCAGTCTAATACTGTCATGTGATACAAAATATTAATGTGTAATGTGTATCTGCAAGTTGCATCTTTTCCCCATAACGCTTTAATATTAGTGATTATTCCGGACTATACGTGTCCTATGGACACTCATTGAAAGGCACGTGTCTTCTCATGAAATAACACAAAACAAATCAAAATCTTCTGTAAATATTCTGAAAGTTACAACCACTTTGCATAAGTTAAAGTAGCCATGTTGAGAATATCGGAAGATGCCATACCAAAATATCTTGCACAAAGAGGTTCGACGAGATCGCAAAATTTAAAGGGCAATTATTAAAAACAAAGAGCATTGACAGCAGTTTTCCATCTCTATTAGGAAGACAATGATAAGAATAAACTTGAACAAAGCCATCATTAAAACAATGGAAAGTTACCGATTTAAGTATTTGGATGTGTTCATATTCAAGACATCACGGTCTTTCAATATGATGTGCATTTAAAGTCTACTGGAATACCGTTATATGTTTAATATACTACATACATGACTACGAAAATTCGCACACTTGTCTTTAGCAAATTGTAACTGTGTCATTGTTTGCACTTAATTAAAACATAAGCGACTGTGTGTATTTTAACACGATTATTTCTCACCATTAGCGTCATTTATTCATTCATTCACAATTCCGTAATTTTAGTTATGTAACGCCTAGCTTCTAGACTGGTTCGCTGAATCAGTATAATTCTCCAAAAGAGGAAGTGTAATGACTTGGGTTAGACCTAATAGTCACGACTTGCTTTATGATCATCCAAGGCGTAAAACTGGTTTTCGGGCATCATCAGTTCAAATAGCCTTGATATTACTTAAACAGTTATTAGGTAAAATTAGAGTATGACATGTAAATTATTGTTTTTGTTTTGGACTTGATTTCAACTGTGTGACTAAGATTGTTTCGTTCCAATGTGCCGACCTAGGAATAGTTGTTGATCTATGCGTGTCACATTTTGTGTGGGCATGTCTCTGTGCATTATATATTCTGTCCCTAGAGTGAAACTTTGATTTGGGTCGAATCATGTGGAATCTCTGTGTTTGCTCTTGGCAATTTTCCAACATGTTTTGTGACAACAGATAGAGAGACACTATTAAGACCTGATGGCATACAACTGGAAAAAGAATCCCACATGAAAATGTGGAATGAACAGATAAGACATTTGTTTGAAATTTTGTTACTTGATGTGCAAGTATATGATATATTTATCTTCTGCTTCAGGCACACATAGCACTGTATGTTCTGTAAGTCTGTGTCTATGTGTATAAATTGCCTTAAATCCCCTTACAACTAGTTTAAATGTTGCGTCAATGAGCTTGATTACCTTGCTGATTTAAAGCCAGAAAGCAATTTGAAATATTACATCTTAATAATTCGTTCCGTTTTTACGCACCTTACGCCACGAGACCACATTCAGTCAACTTCAGATCCAGAGTGCGTATGATGAAACAAATGAAGTGGTGTTGTCTGCAACATACCTTTTTTCTTTTAATTGATTTTGTTCCTGCATTGCTTGTTAAGCATTAAAATGTGTGTCAAACAAAAGCGTTTGATAGGAGTTTAGACCAATATAAAGAAAACACATACTTCTAGGATTTATACTTGACTATTTACAAGAATATAGCCATTATAGAGACAATTGAAACAAAAGTAAATAGCTCGAAAAAGGTGCTTCCTTAGAGATAATGTAATCCGGTCGTTCAGAATTCAAGATTGGAGTGTAAGAATGAAAGTTTCAATTATAGCATTATATGTTCAGCTCTGATTGTCTTAGTCTTTCGCTTCTTCAGAAATATATGCTCTATTTAACAACAAGATAAATTATTATTATTATTATTATTATTATTATTATTATTATTATTATTATTATTGTTGTTGTCAGTGACACTTTAATGTGGACTGAATAAGAATATTTAATTTTGGATATAGTTCGCTACTGGATAGGTAGCACGCCAATGGCTTTGTAGTATGGGTCAAGGTAACTTTATATCAACCATTATTTTTACGTTTACACAGGATGTAAATTCATAGAGGCATGATTTTAACAATGCTACGTCACTCCGTACTTAGCTTAAAATTAGGAATAATCAATTGTGTTAATTGTTCATATACGGATTCAGACAGGTTCTATTCTTTTCGGCAAGCGATAAAAATGTAAAGAGGTCTATACCAGTCTTTTCCAAAGTCAATAAGATAACTGTTATTTAATATGTTTATAAGCGTGCTTTATGTACAAACTTAAGAGCCAATTTGTTTCCCTTAACTTAATAGCAAAATCTAAAATGGGTAAATGTATCTAAGCAACTGTGCATCAAGGATTTTCCAATCTGTACTCGCAGATCACTCCCATTTGTCGAATTATGATTTCTCTCTCAGAATTCCCGGTCTCATGGCTAGATATTTGAACGAATTCTGATAATTGCATGTTTCTTGTAATACGTCACAACAAGATTTCATTGATGAGCTAAATGGACAGCAGATTGAACGACTTATCTGCTACATGTGCAAGCACAATATAGTGATTAATAATCGCGACTTCGAATATATTACAACACGTGAGTGCATTATCACATAAATACAACGATAATAAATTATCTTATAAAGGCACTAAGGTAATGAAATTATTTTGATTTACAAGCGTTCTTCATTCACATACGAAACCATATAGTTGTCACAAACAAATAGTATCTGTCATTATTCAAAGTGGTTTTATGATATGTCAATATTTTGTTATTTTTCAGGGTGGCTTGATATCTTGATGCTTCTGTCATTATTGTAGCCCCATGATATGCAGATATTTCTCATTATTAATGGTGCTCCATGATATGTCTGTATTTCTGTCGTTATTTTCATAGTGGCTTTATATATCGATATTTTTGCCATTATTCATGGTGGTTCCAACATATGTCGTTATGTCTGTCATTATTCATGGTGGCTACATCACTTGTCAATAATGATAGTAGAAACTCCGAAGGGTGAAGTTGATATTTTCTGTTATTATTCGCGGAAGCTCACTGATGTGTCGATAGTGCCATTATTCACGGTGGCTCTATTGCATGCAGATAAATTACATCAGTAACTATAAATTATGAAAATAGGTTCTTTTGTCAAAATTCATCTCTTCAAAAGTGTTCTGTAAAGTAAAACTCATTTCTAGTAATCAAGCAGATTTTTTGATGCATAATCATAGATTTGCACTTAAACAGTAAGACAAGACTGTGGAAACTCCTGCATCTGAGAATATTAAGCTATCAAAATATAATGAGAAGAAAAATAACTGTATTGGCAATTTTTACATTGTTTAGTATATTAAACTTGGGTGATACTTTACTATTTCAATAAAGCTTTGTTTCGTCACTGATAACCTTTGACACAATGTCGGAGTAACATCTTACACCCTGGACATTGTTTCCGTTAGCTCATCGATAAAGTGTGCTGATTTAAGAACCTACATGTAATTTGCACCTCAAAGACATCATTTCCTAAATTTGATACAACACCATGAAGGTGTTTCACCTATCCAGTCAGAATGGCTGACTATTTTTATAACATTCTGATGCAATGATGATTTGCGACTGGACCCACGAACAGTCCTAGCAAAATGTAACGAACGTTAATTTAGCACGTGTACATTTAGTACGATATTCGAACACTTTTACTCACCTGCTATCGCCAAATTCATGATGAAGAAGTTCATCCGGGTTTTTCTGCCGTTCTCTGATAGATTAATGGCGGCAAGGAGACACGAGTTGCCAGCAACGATGAACAAAAACATCACAGAGAGAAATATCAGTTGAGGAATCTGAAATAGAACAGTATTTACATTCAGGCTGCTTGGAATGAACAGAGAAGACTGTGTTGTTGAGAATGTGTATAGGATGCAAAACGGCCACAACTGCTACAACGTGTCATAACACTAGCAACATAAATGATATCATTAAAATATATCAAATGAATGCCCGTGTTTGTCGAAATGCGTAGTCAGTTAAGAGGCGTTTTATTTTACCATCTGCATGGGCGGAAGAGTAGAGAAGACAGAACATTCCCAGTGTTTAAAACAATATCATTGTTTAAGTTTTGACCTTGCCACCGATGCCTGGCATAAATTAATGAAAATGGGAAAATACCCTAATCTTGTTCTTCTTGTTTATTTAATATTTTATTTTGTCACAGACACGTCTCGAGGTGGCAGTGGTGGTGCCTTAGATTCACATTTGCAAAAATAGTATCATCAGAAAAATAAATTGAGAGAGAGAGAGAGAGAGAGAGAGAGAGAGAGAGAGGAATATGTGTTGTGTGTTTCAATATGAAACCAGATATGTGTTCATTCTGATAAATATTGCAAAGATTTAAATGCCCAGATTAAGATGGAAGGAAGATAGAAATAAATATAAATTATTATCTGGTACAATCCCATTTCAATATTGCATGATATCTTGGTCATAATTTACTCTAGATACAACGCGTACTTCTAAAGGCAAGTTTATGTAAATCATCTACTTCTTCCCAACGTTACCCCTTCCAAATGCTTTGAAGGGTTTCGTTTTTTTTTTCCTACTAAATAACTAATCGTAAAGCGTGATAAAACTGTAACATCTGAGGATGGGTGTTACAATGCTTATGCTTTCACGTTGCGAGCAATAACATACAGTTGAATGCATGATCTGTCCATTGCCTATTACCTATACCAAACAACATGTTTTGTGTAGATAAATTTTAAGTTTGTATAGTAATCCGACATGGGTTTTTTTTGAAAGCACGCTGAAATAGATTCTTGTAACATTTGCGTGTTATAGCAGTAGGATATCCATTGAGAGACAAATTGTTTCTTATAATTCTATCTCAACAAGTAAAATACATTCTATTACTAGTAAGCCCATTTGTCAATTTCTTACACGTTATCAACGATGATATACCAACATATGAGTAAAAAGATGTAGATATACCAAAATATGAGCACAAATATGTCGATTGATCCCAATATAACCAAAACAATGACGCTATTTAAAAAACAAATATGATCACAAATATATTGACATAACAAAATATGACCAAAATGATGTAAATATACCAAAAAATGACTAAAAGGATGTCGATATACCAAAATATGACCACAAAGTTGTCGATATATTAAAATGTGACCCCAAAGATGTCCATATATCAAACTAAAACCAAACTGATGTGCATGAGGTTTCTTATTGTGACATTGTTCTCTTGTTTGTCAAATGATTAAAAAGTGTGTCCACTGTTAATATCAACAACACGAGAGAGAGAGAGAGAGAGAGAGAGAGAGAGAGAGAGAGAGAGAGAATTCACCTATATGATGTGGATAGCCCAATATAAAAAATCCCAGCCCAACCTATGACTCAAATATTCATTTTAATCTGGCATATTAAACAAGAGTATTAAGGTAAGGCTGAGATAAATATTTCCTACAATAATTTACAAGAAAATTATATGTCGTGTGTGCCACCTAGCCAAGGAATTTACACTATGGCACATGCCTAGTCAGGCTTTTGCAACTCGCTGTATTGGTATAATGTACAGATATTATAACAACGAGTTTGTATGCTCTATCTACCCGTCTTACTTTCTAGCCGAGTTATTAAGGAAGAAGTTTGGTCACCACTTTCTGCAGTGTCTCAACAGCAAGACGTTATATACTGCCAGTCTTAGTAGATATTGCAGATTGGTTTCTTTGTATGAGATTGTATTTTCTTGCACAAAAAAAGACGCATGGTGTTCAAACACAAATGTTTTGTTTAAACAAAGTATGTTCAAACTGTGTATGACTAGCGTCGCAAACGATGAAAGCACCCAGTTTGTCAGTTTGTATCTTTCAATCCCGAGATAGTATATCGAAACTAGTAAGAGAATAGGACAAGCGAAATGACAAACAAACATGATTTAAACTAACTAAAGTTATTTATAATTTTTATACGTTGTTAGTATGCTTTACTTACCATTGGTATTGACGAAAACAGTTGTATCCTCCATATTTCTGTGTGCATGTTTGTGTTCGTGTGTGTGTGTGTGTGTGTGTGTGTGTGTGTGTTTGCATGTATGAGAGAGAGAGAGAGAGAGAGAGAGAGAGAGAGAGAGAACTGCGACAGACATGGACATAGAGATGGATACTACTGACAGGTCGACTGACTGAGAGAGGAGATTCTATTTAAATATTTTTAAATGGTGTCTTCAATAAGCATGTTATAGGTGTAATAACAATTGATCAAAATAAGACAAAAATAGATTAGAGTATTTGTGCCATATAGCCTAGAAATTCTTACCCTATGGCTCGTACTTCATCAGACTTTTATGACTTCGCATCATTTGGTATCATTTACATGGAAAGAGTACATATATCATTATAACGTCTGAGTTTTGCAAGTTACATGATGAATGTTCAACTACAATGTTTACATCTAAATGAAATTCAGTTTTCTCTCACTCCATGGATCTCAGCGTACATTTCCATTGTTATAGTATAGGAGTGAACATAATACAGGAAGGATTTCAATGAAATTAACGGGTTTTACTTGCCTTGAAAATGTAGATGAAACTGTGTTAAATATAAATATTTTAGTTAATATTTTCTCTTTTATGACTAATAACTGAATATTATTAAACTTGCGTGTGGTTGTGTGTGTGTGTGTGTGTGTGTGAGAGAGAGAGAGAGAGAGAGAGAGAGAGAGAGAGACTATATTAAAAACAAGGTCAACACAAAATTCATCAATAATTTCAGCTTAGCCGGTCTCCAAAAATATTGGCCGTTGAATCAAATAAAGATGGACTACTGACAATGAATGTGAACGTAGAGAGAATGTTGATTCGGATACGAACACTTACTGAACTTGGGATAAACAATGAACTCTAGTGGAAATGTTAAACATTTCATCTACCATTTTTCAGTTTCTTGTCAATTTGCTCGGTCTCTAGTCAAGGTCTAGAAGGCGAAGAATGATATTATTGCTATTATCATCACCATCGTTGTCATTATTATTGTTATTATTATTAATGGTATTATCATTACGTATTTTTACCACCTTCCCACATAATGTAAATATATTCAGGTAAATATATCTCGATGCAGAAATCATATTCGGGATATGGAGTTGCAAACAGCTAATACTGCATCGCTACAGATGGTGCACTATATAATTCACAAAGCATTTTGTGTTGTCTTTTGTACAGATATTAACACACGTTTGCCAGTTTGTGTACGTCTTTAATTTAAATGCCAAAATATAGAACTGTTATTTCATTCCCTCCGAGTCACGACGGAAAAAAAACCGAACAAAATAAACAATCACACTCTTTTAATAAGACTTCGATTCGTAATATTTCAGTATGAATTAAAGATAAAAAGCATGTCAACGTAGTTACGTAGGCGTCTTTAATCAAGTTAAATTAAATACCGATTGTTCTAAAATTTATTGCTAGCATAAGCTAAAAAATTGTAGTCAATCCTGACTTGAAAGCTCTGCACCTTAAAAGCCATCAAAATAATTTCAGAACAAAAGTACTGACAGCTATTATTTTACTGTAGTGGCACAGGAGTATGACATTTATAAATAAACTACGATGAAATCTGTGTAAACATGATATCACATTATCTGTCCTATAACTATACACAAGGAGTGCAAGCGTGACTCCCACCCGTCCGCTCGATTCGACTATCGTCTCAAGCCATTTATCGCCTCAGGATCACAAGACGACTGAAACATTTACATACATGTATTCGACGGATACTAAAACACCGACGCACAACTCCAGTACGACCATCACATGAATCTAATCCGGCGAATCAACTTTTCTTTTCAGCATTATCGTCATAAAGTCTTTCTACAGGACTCCATCAGGCGGAAGAAACCGATTCTAATACGGGCTGAATAATCATTGAAAGTAATATAACGATATAAAATGTTTTCCTTGATTTTTTATTCACAAAGTAACATATGAGAATGATATATAATTTTCAAGAAGAGATAGATGTAGTTAAAATTCGGATAATAGAAAATAATGTTGATGACGTCATCAGACTTCAGCTATCAAAGACAAGATAAATGTTGGACCCCGTAGATCTGAAAATGTATTTGATAATTGATAATTAAAATGTATTTGATAATTAAAAATATATTTCGTTTAATGGAAGTTGCCACCTTGTAATATTAAAAGTTTGTACTGAGGATTTTTCATAACAATAAATAATGGTGAAGGAGAAAATACGATTCTTGTACGAGAGATGTAATCACAAATAACAGGTTGATATGAATTTGTTTCAATACGCACAGCTTTCATTGTGACATCAGATCACGCGACATTCTGTCCGGTTTGTACTGGTTCACACAGTTATATTGAACCATTCGTGACTGCGTACTTTGACATTAATTTTGTGCAAATATTTCTCGGTGTGTGTGAATGGTTACCTTCCAAAAGAATATGACTGTACGAGAATTCAATATAAAATGAATAATCGTCATTGAAAGGTGTGCGAAATCGGAATCATTATGACGGTACAGTGCTGAAATAGTCGGTACTGAACGCCTGCATGACCCATATGACTTGTACTTTAGAATCATATTCTAAATTTATGCTTGTTATTGATTCGATACAAACTAGAACTTTCCATGCAGTTGAATCTACATGAAATCTTGCGAAAGGTTAATAAAATGTTATGGAATCTTGAACGTAACGTGGAGTAAACATAGGGTACCGTATGCACACGAAACTGCTTGATTGTACTATGGTATGGCACATCGGAGGTAAATAGAATGTGGTACTCTACAGTATATATCGCTTCAAACGACGTTTCAGAAACTGAGCTGGATACGTCCATGCAATGCTACTATGTTGAAATAATTTTGTGAATGGATATAAAGTTATATTCCTTCCAGATTTTAAAACAAGACAATTATGCTTTCCAGTTATATTAAGAAATTCGGATTGAACACAAAGGAAGCCAATTTTCCTAACTGCATTTTAATTACTGCCTAAATACACCTGATAAAATACGTAATGCTACTTATTATACGGGTTAATTACAATCATTTAGTTCAGTCGTCGCAGGAATGTACATTATCTGACATTCAAAATGCAGTACAGGGGGAAATGATTTAATTTTGTTTTCCCAGTTTTCATTCTGCAATAATTCATCTCTGAGAAGTTTGTTCCAGCTGGTTCTACCTGACCTAGTGGACCTAGTTGTCTAAGTGCTCGCCTTCACAGATCACAGTCTTTTCTCAGCATTTTCCGCGTTAGTTCGAGTCATGGCATGACCAATATGGTTATGTAAGAAAGCTTGCCAGTACCTTTAAGTGGGTCGATGGTAATTAACAGGTACATTCTCCACCAAATATTCTGGCCACCATGTATCATGTGCTGAAAAATGGCTTTAGACTCCACAAACATACAATCAATATAGGTGACCAGAGCAGAGCAAATGAGCTGAGCATGGATTATTTGGTTACCTTGAATGCTCGTTACTCATAACCAGCTGATGCCCAAACATGAGCTGGCTATGTAATGCCAAAAATGGGGAATAATATAATTTGCACAATTTCTCGATAAACCTTTCACAATGCATCCCCCGCCAAAAATAGTTTTAAATAATAATGATGAGAAAGGAAACATATTATTCAAAACGGCCACGGTATCTTCTACCGAGTTCATTCTCGCTAAAAACTAAGGTTACTTACTGAGCATATTCCAGCCGTTTGTACTCCGTTTTACACGGAGCATTTCTTGTTGCAGTCTGACATATATAAAGTCATATATAGACGATCTCTAATAAATATGAACAGCCATAGATTGTGTCCAACACATATGAATAACCATGAATGAACAATTTCTGACAAATATGGACAAATATAAACAACCATACATAAGCTTGGTGCAAGATACTTGGACTTTGTCTAGCATATATGGCTTTTATGAAAGATTTATTGCTATTGGAATATTTGATTTAGACGTGAAAGAAGAAACTTAAACGCTCTTTTCAATATTCCTCGACCATCTATTGCACAAAGAATCAGCAGATCCAAAAGACCGTGAAAGATTAGTCACATTTCGGCGAAATTAGATAACCATTTTATTGTCAAATTAACACAGTTTCAGATCACTGCTCCGGTGGTCTACCTGTTTAGAGTGTCCGCCTCAGATGAGGGAGGTCGCAGGTTCGAACCCCAGATGCGTCGTATCAAAGACTTATAAAAATGGTACTAACACCTGCCTCGCTTGGCGGTCAGCATTAAGAGGTTCGTGTTAGGACTGGTCGGCCTGGTGTCAGGATAATGTGACTGGGTGGGACATAATGCCACATATCTGCGGCATGATGTTCCAGTGCTAGACACCACAATCAACTCAAAACTATTAAAGCTAAGTTAAAAGTCCAAACACGCACACACAACACTATTTCATAAATTAAAATAATTTCGTGAATTCGCAAGTTGTATTAGTTGCACTCATATTGAACATGAAGTCTCAAAAGCTATATATATATATATATATATATAGTATATATATATATATATATATATATATATATATATATATATATATATATATATATATATATATATATATAGTGTTGTAATCAATATGAAATTAATACTTAAGAGGAAATAAAGAATCACATTGTATAAATTATCCCAATACATAATACTCGTTATTGATCATTTATCTGGTCCACGAAATAACTCTCCTATTAAGAATCAGAATCTATAGTACATAGTATCGCATTGCTGAGTACTCGTGTTCATATTGTACATAGCATTGCATGGCTGAGTACTCGTGTTCATATAGTACATATTATCGCATTTCTGAGTAATCGTGTTCATATTGTACATAGTATCGCATTGCTGAGTACTCGTGTTCATATAGTACATAGTATCGCATTGCTGAGTACTCGTGTTCATATTGTACATAGTACCTCAGGGCTGAGTACATTTATTCATATTATAGATAGTATCACAGTCCTGACTACTTGTACTATATTAAACATAGTATCGCAGTGGTGAGCACTCTTATTCGTATTGTAATATTTATCGGTAATACAACTTTCCTATTGATTACTCGTTATAACAATCACGTGCCGATGCAGCATCTCGCTAAACTCGTCCATACGACATCCTTCAAAACTAAACTAGCTAATGTGATACATTGCCTTATTTTATATATTATTGACTGTGATATCTCATTATCCGTTATAAAGAATAATGAATATTTATATCAATGTCTACAAGTTATCTTTCGTGTGAAAAAGGATCACATGGAAATGGATTCACGTTCAAGTAGTAAATACATTTATAAGCACTGTTCTAGATCAGCAACTTGACTCTTGGAATGTTTTCCAATAACAATAGCAATTTGAATGAAATACACGATTTCCTATCCGACAGAATGCTTTAACATCGGGCTCAATGGCTAGTTTGAAGAATATAATGGTAATTAAAGGAACTGTTATATAAAATTAGGTCACTGGATGCATCAACAGGTAACAGGACCATTGTTCAAGAGATACGTGCATCCTCGAGGAGAAGAAGGCATTGACTGTCACATGTAATCAGAGCGGAGTAGTAATTGCTTCCAACAATTCGATAACGAAACTTTTCAGTATATAGTGCATGGGGTATGCTATTATGGTGCAAAAGTACCACATTAACATACATTTGCACATCTTTTTCAAAACTTGGCTTGAAGCTCAGTTATAACTTACGTGACAGTCTAGACCTCGGATTTACCAGTTCCCCAGAGCACGGTCCTTTCTTGGCAGCTCAGATATTTTATGTGTTTAATTTAGACGGATTTATGCATTTGTTGTTACTGTTGCTTAATCATTTCGGTGCAGGTTGCGTAAGGGAAATTACTTTTCGTCTGATACTAGAACAAACTATTAATTGTAATCCTTTTCTGGTCATTTTCCAGCTGGCTGCATCATGGGAAATCAATTTTTTTCTGACAGACGGGCGCAGAGGATTAATATCTGTATATATTTGCTCAGATGCAATAATGTTACAAAAAGTAACAGCACATTCATACGAATTTGTACATCTTCAAGATTTGTGTTAACACTTTAATTATTTTACATTCACACTGGCTATCAATTACAATGTAATATGGACATATTCGCACACACGCGCACGCACGCGCACATACACATTCTCATTGCTTGGCTTGTCCCTCAGTTAAAACGTTAAGTATAACGCATTCATATTCCGTTCTACATCTTCAAGGCATATTATTACGAGTCCCCTTCAAGATCTAGAAACTTTTGTTTGACATCCACTTTTACATTTCTCTCCTTATGGCTGTATTTATAAGTCAGTACCGTATCCATAACGAACTAAATAACGAACAATGCGATGTAAATGTATCTTGATCGGCATTTTATTTAACTAAGGACTAATGGGATGTAAATGTTCTTTATGTATGACGAGCAATCCATTCGACTTTATTTTCTCTTTTGTGAGATTCATGACAACAGAGATATGCTACAGACACTACAATGACATGACGTACAATATATATATATACATATATATATATATATATATATATATATATATATATATATATATATATATATATATATATAT